>MU104992.1:0-23619 GCA_014871385.1 Ceratodon purpureus | reverse complement strand
ACTGATTTCTTTAGAGCCGTTAGCTCTCTGCCGATTGATCTCGCTGCACTGTCGTTCCTAGGAACCCTGGGCAGATTACCAAGAACGTGGCTGGGAGTGCCTCTCTCTTCCGGGTTGTCCTGCTCGTGCAAGTGTCAGAGGAAATACATACTCCCAATCAGAGCTTGCGTTTTATTACAAACCTGACGGATCGACTCAGTGGCTAAGTTTGCCGCCGTCACTACTGTGAAAACAGGTGTACCGAATCTCAATTTACTGATTACATGACTTCTTACAACATCAAATTTTTGGCGCATTGTTACCTGACATGAAGAGTCTCCCTCTTTGGAAGCAGGTGTACTGGAACCACCCCTCTGCAACGACCAAAAGCGAAAACATGTACTTCACTTAATTTTGCGTTCTAGAACGGCCGCTGAGTTCTAACTCGACGGGAGAATGTATTTCACAATCAATGGATAAAAAAATGGTCTTACATTGAATTCAGGATCGTCTCTTCCGATCGAGTCTGTCAAGTCCACGCAGGGGATCGAGTTCTCGCTGTAGTCGCTGTCGTCCCAAATTAAGTTTTCATCATCTTCATCGACGAGGGGCTGCACAAGCTCTCGCGGTGGTCAGGTAATTTATATTCGAAATATCATAAGTACTGAATGTAGAAATTCGCGGCCTTAAAGCTCCAGTGAACCCATGGAAGATCCTCATTCAGAAAATGAAAGATTCGTCGTTACTATCCTCAGATTGTGCGTGCATGATCCCCTCCACGTGCAAACTCCCTCTTCGTCCGAGAGAAGAATCTCCCATGGTTAAGGGGAAAAAAATGGAAAAAACTTCACTGACTTACGAGCTGAACTGTGCAACTCTACTCTGCCTTGTCACTATTTAAAATTGAAAATAAGTGGGGAATACCAGTCGGTGAGGTGGGATAAGGAGGAGAGAGGTTCACTGTGGGGATGAAAAAACAATAGGGTGAGAGAGGAGGTTAGCGTGGACGCGGGGAGAACAGGTGAAACATATAGGAGTAACTGCAGAGTAGGCTGCTCTCCAACTCGGAAGTGGAGGTGAGGCAAAAAAAGGTGGGGATTCTCTCTGATGAATAGGTGTTTCGATGGAGGAACAACACGCGGCCAAGACATTACTGTCCATCTTTTTCCAATCATCACGGGATTTCAAGCAGAAGATGTCCATTACTGAAATCAAAGACATCTGTGCAAAGCATTGAAGAACGAAGTCTCTACCAAACTTCAATGAAAGTTCACCAGTAAATGAGGGTTAGAAAATACTCTTACATCCCACGCATCGTCAATTGCAATATTACTGTGGTCCTTCCTCTCGAGGAGTAGTCTCTTCTTCTCTTTCGCTGCGTTACGGGCCTCCTTCATGCGCTTACTCTCTTCCTCGGCCTCGGCAGATTTCCAATACTTAACAAGGGCTGGAAAATACTTCTGGGGACACCACTTATGCTTCTCCCCGCGTCCTGTTTTAACCCAATGTTTACGCCATAAATACCGTGATGTACGTAAGGAGTTTTCTATAAACCACATGATATATCCCGCTCGCAAGGGTGGGTTGAATACAAATCTGCGATCGATGTCTTCTACTACCACTTTGATGTCAGAGTCCGGATGGTCTCTGAAATGTATAGTGGACATTTTCAGAAACCTTCGGGCAGATGCCCTGAATTGCCGGTGGACGAATGGTCGGACGTCCTTCGGAATTCCTCCCTCTGCAGTGCATTGGATCGTCATGGGCCACTGCTGAGATTTCTCTATAAAAGAAGCTTTCCGGGCTCGTTGAGCTCTTCTCTGAGCTGTCCTCTTGGATTCTTCGTACCGAATGCCCTGGTCCTCCTCTCTCGTCACGTCCACTGGATTGTGAGGTACGATGGGCAATGCTTCGAACACCACCTGCTGCTGGCTAACATTTGGGGAGGTCATGTCCGGAGGTGGGAAGTCGAATGGAGATAGCACTGAGGCACCACGCCATCCAGGCCAAGGGACGGTACTGCCTGGGAGATATGGGGCTTGCGGTATTGGCGGAAGGTCGGAGTGATTGCTGTTATGCATCCTGGAGTCGGATCCCTCAGTGCGAGCTGTGTGACCGCTACCCTGGCCCTTACTTCCACTAGCGGTGTCTTTGCTCGCACTCCCATCTCCGCCACGGGACCTCGGCAGCTGGCTGGAAATAGGAGAGCTTAGAGAATGTGATTGACTGGAGTTCTGCTGAATAGCGCGACTGTGACTTAGCGATAGTCGTCGGTAATTCTCCATGGCGCCCGTGGGAGCAAATTGGGACATGGAGTTGCGGACGTGAGGCACGGGAACTGAATTGTTCTGGAGTGATGGATGCTGACATCCTTGGTAAAGATATTGCAACTGCGAAGAAGAGTCAATCGAAGGAGGAACTGCCCCGGAGTACATCATCTGCGACGCCCACGGGTGCAAGTACGGAGGTCGTTGAGGGTAATTTGAGTTCACTGGCATCTGTCCCGAGGATGTACTCTTCAAGTTCAAGACCCCGATAACATTGTTTTAGAATCAGGTATATAAAAATGTAAATGCAGCTGCGACGTGCTTATCCACCACGGACTGAGAAAAATGAACTTAGGACGGATCTGATATACTAATGCGTAAGTGTGTTACCTGTGTCGGGATGTTCGATTGACCGGAGGAAGTGGACGTCATTTTCTGGGAAAGATGTGGAGGTCCGAAATGTTGAGCTCCACCAGAGGATGATAACACCGGGATAAAATTCTGTTAGCCATAACAAACCCCACTGTACAAGGTTAATTCAATGACACGTGAAATAGAAAGTGGAAACGAAAAATGAGGAATTCCACAACAGAAAAGTATAGAACATATACAACGTGACAATGAGCCAATATCGGTGGAAGTGTCACACTATGCAGTGCGACATATGATTATCGAAATACAATGGGCATAACCCGGTACAGGGAGGAGGACAGGATCAAACTCCGAAATCCACTAAGATGATTACGACAATGACGTTAGCCGCAGCCGCTCTTGCCTCTCATTCTACAGAATGTGTATCTATTCCTCATCGTCAGTGCCGCTTGTGGACCTCTCTTCGTCCCAGTCCCAATCTGCGTTAGCCCAGTCCGGGTCGGATTCGGAGTCTGTGTCATGGAACGGATTTTCCCCTGTTGCGGCAACAACCCGATGATCACCCTGAATCCACGCTTCTAATCCTAAAGGCCACTCCTTGCTACCTTCAGCGTATACCATCCACCCGACGCACACGCATCTAATATGACACAACATTCTGAATTTATCGACTGGTGTTTCTCCATTCATTAGCAATGGCCATATTTTGTCCTTCACTATCTCTCGGGGCAGGGAGTCCAAGAAAGTCTCCGCGGGGACATGAGCGGGATCGCAATCCGACTCTGGGCCACTACGAGGGCGCTTCCAATCCATCACCCACGGTTTCACCGGCATGCGATGTCTCTTCAGGTACCTGTCCAAGCGGAAGATGGCTAACTCGACTACATCTAACATGGTGTGGTGTAAGCCTCCCGGTCCTTCGGCAATCCTTCTTGCGGACATGCGGCTCGGTGACGGTACTCGTGAGTCCATCGCCATTAACGGCGGGTTGGGGATCTCCGTGCGCGACTTAACAGATGGAACAGTGTCCAAAAAGAAACAGAGAATCTAACGAAACAAACGAGTGCAGACAACGAACATTGGGTTAGGGAGTGGACCTGAGGTTGGAAGAGAGCGCAGCAATGCGATTGACAGAGGCCGATTAAATGTCTCTCAATAACATTGTGACACAGTTGAGAACCCCAGGGGCAGCCGCCGTCGACGTGAGCCATGGGCGACGACATCTCATCCCTAAACCCTAGAGCCTTGCAAGAAAGTGGAAATCCCCCCCGATGAGTAAGACAAGAGCGCCCACAACTCTCCCGATCACGGCGCTCTGAACCATTACTGCTGCTGGTCTGCAAATCAGATAAAAACGGGACGGTATGCTAAATATCACCATACTGTCCGCCATCGTGGTGCATGTGGTGGAGAGTGGGAACTCCGTCTCAGAGGAGGTATCTTCAGCATCATAGCTATCCTAGGTTTAATGGTGGAAGTCCTCACTCATGGACGTCGTGGATGGGTTTCCGAAGTGACGCCGTGTCGATGATTACTAGAAACTAACCAATATACCCGGTTGTTTACCTGACAAGGCCGACCAGGTACAAACCGAACTTCCCCACTTAGAAATAGATAATATAGATCAAAAGCAGCTTTCGCGAGAATCCCTCAGATGACGGCGCCTATCATTGGTTGGATGGGCCGAGGGTCGGGGATTGAAGGAGCCTCGTCGCTGAAGGTCATCCTCGGACGATGGCACCAAGAGACTAAGGTACTCTGGTTACGCACTACGGGAGGTTTGGAATGGTCTATAGGTGCATGGGAAGACATAGAATATTTCTATTGCAACGCTGTTCAGGTGGGGACGTTCCCTTCAAGAGAGCACATGCGTTCCCGCTCACCGATGTACTCTGCTTTCCTTGTTGCGCTGTTGCGTTCCGGAAGAGTGTACTGCAGACGCACACCCAACACTCCTAATTAGGGTTTACAGAGTAACGGACAATTTCTGAGGTGCTTACTCTGATCGTGGTGTGGTTGAAGTGGATAGAGAGTACTGAGAGGATGCATCGAGAGGATTTGGAATATAGCTCTGATTACGGAACAGATTCGTTACGCGTTGACCGATTTGGTGGGGCACCAAGTCTGTTAGAGAGCGCAATCCGGGTGTATGAGTTAGGAGTGCTCGGTCCTCGTCACGTCTGCATTGAGTTCTGCGATTGCAGTTCGTGTAGGAAACTTAGGTGGTTTAATAATCCGAAATGCAACTGCGCTCTCGGGAAAATGTGGGGAAAGTATTTCACCTTGGATGGAGCGATGCGGGTGAAGTGGTTGCGTTGCAGGTGCAATACACTCTCGTCATTGGCGACGTCGGCCTCTCTATTCTGCAAGTGTCTTTTACTACTCCCTACGCAGGAATACAATCCGTCGGAAGGTAGTACACGTCCCGAAGAATACGAAGAGCCTTCTGCAGAAGTCTCTAGCTCTGATTTTCCAGCGGACTTGGTTCGGATTGAATTCGACGGCTTGGAGGAGGTGTATCGCCTTGGATAGGACCAATGCTGGTCAGAATAGTTCTGCACAGAAAAGGGGATTTCGCTCAGACGCTTACATTTGTTGGGTTTGCGAGGTGAAGCATTTAGGTATGCTGCCATTCCTTGACCCGTTGGGCACCAATTGTGATTAAGGAGTTTTCGGTGGGTAGAAAGTGCTTAATTACGTAGTTACCGTGATGTACATGGCTGTTCATTGACAGTGCGTGAGTCTGAAGAACCGCTGTCGTCGTTCTTCATGTTCTTAGAATGGAAGAGGGCATTCGAAGGAATCCACCGGGGGAGGCTCGCATCCTGTCTCGGAGAGCGAAATTACTCAGGCGGGAGTTGGCGTACGCGAGGCGGATGAGTTGGACGAAACTGCCATGTCCATGTCAAATCCACATGCGGGAGGCGGAACTCACTCTCGACTCATACCGGAGATGCCTGAGGGATAATGGAAGGCATGTGTGGTTCTATGGAAGGACAGAGGTATGTCTCATATTTTCCTTCGTGTGTTGATGTGGTGCTCATATGTAAGATTAACCACGACAACTCAGGAACTCGAATTCTGAAAATTCACTTAGAGCCTTCACCTTCCATGCACAGTAGAAGAACACAATACCGATTGGTTGATGCTATGAATTGGGATATCGCATGTCATGAAGCACCTCCTGCCTAACAGTCGAAGATGTTCTGTTGTACCAGGGATACGAGGACGACGACTCCGACGTCGAGTGGGAGGACCACATTACGTGGTACTATGGAGCGCAGGCGAGAATGCGTCCAAACGCACTACGGCGGAGGGATTTAGACCCGGGGATTGATGTGACGCAGATGGTAGTCGAAGCTCATGATATCGTGGACAGAATTCATGAAGAGGTGATGGTGGACCAGGTTCATGCTGGAGAGCATCCGAGAGGAGATCCGCACCAACAGAGATTTCCGAATGGAGTCAGCGACGACTTAGGGCAGGAGAACAGAGCATCACCCGTAGGAGCAGGTCGGGGTGGGGGGATTCCTAGTCCGGAGAGAAGCAGTGACTCGGCAATCCCCTTACGCGAGGAAGGTAATGCAGCAGGTGAAGACGGCCGTGACATCTCCGATGCACCGTCAGTCGACGTTTCTGATGATAGCTCTGGAGACGAGGGGGCGCACCAGTGGGGAGACTCTGACGACGAGACAGACGCTTCCATCGCGGCCCTAGAGGAGGCAGCGACTACTCCCTTGTTCCCAGGATCAGAATACTCTAGCATGGGAACGACGTATGTGCTTCTAAGTAGTGGAAAGCTGCACGGCTGTTCCGACGTCTACCTGGATGAGCTATTCCGGACCTTAAGCACTACCATTCTTCCTAAGCCGAATACCTTACCCAAGACTTACAGAGAGGCATCCGAGTACTTGAGGAAGTTGGGCCACACTTACAAGTCAATCGACTCCTGCCCCAACAATTGTTGCCTGTATCGGAAGGACCTGAAGGACGCTCGTGTTTGTCCACATTGCAGGGCTCCGAGAAAAAGAAGAGCAGGGAGATCAGAAGTGCCGTTCAAGGTTACGAGGGCCTTCCCTCTTACTCCGCGACTCAAACGGATGTTTCGAAGTGCTCTTCAGGCAGCTGCAATGACATGGTGGGCGACCCTCGCAGTCACGGACGGTGTGATGTCTCATGTCTCTCACTCAGCGCAATGGAAGTGGATCTCGGAGAGATTTCATGCAGAGTTTGGCCATGACGATAGAAACGTGCGAATGGCTCTTGTTACAGATGGATTCAACCCCCACGCAGACAAGAGGAGTACTTACTCTATATGGCCTATTGTCCTCATGAACTACAACATTGCACCGTGGCTTACGACGAAGAATTATTTTATTATGTTGGGGATCCTAATCCCGGGTCCTAAATCCGTAACAGCTGATTACTTCGATATCTATATGGAGCCACTGATTGAAGAACTCTTACATCTTTGGGAAGAAGGGGTGTACTGCATGGATGTCGCCCGTTATAAGGAGTCGTCTCATTTCATATTGAAGGCGATGATCATCTGGACAATTGGCGACTTCCCAGCCTACGGCGTTTTAGCTGGTTGCACAACCAATGGGTTCGTTGGCTGCCCAGTGTGCGGGGAGGGCTTTAGATCACGGCGTTCTAAGGTTTTACACAAGAACGTCTTCTGTGGATGTGCCCGCAGGTTCCTTGTTAGGGCAGACCATCCCTTCAGGGGCGACAGTTCAAACTTCATAGATGAGGAGCACCGAGTGGCCCCTACTCCCGTTACCGGAAGTGAAGCATTGCAGAGGGGAGAGGAGCGTGTCAGGTGGCTTAGAGAGTATGGAAGACCGAAGGAAAATGACCCCGTCAGAAGGCACGGCATCAAGCGAGTTTCCTCACTATATAGGCTTCCTTACTGGAAGGTAAGAGTGCCACTGAGCCGCCCCTGATCCTTGTTTACAGTCTGCACATGTTGTCTTCGACGTCTCGATATTGTGTGGCTCCAGTGGCTTCATGTCATGATCACTTGGGACTCTATGTCTAGACGTCGGGGTGATGTAGCTGTCTTAACATATGTCATTGAAGTTTAGCCCAGCCTTTTTTTTTCGGTGTCGATAAACTTGCTGGTGAATGGGGTTCGAACTACCAGGCTCTGTCCACCGGGACTTCTAACCATTCATTTAGCGTATGTTGTTCTCTTAGATAGCGTATAATGACTGCTGGAATTGGATTATATGATCATGCTGTTCGACGACATGAATTGCACATGTCGATGCTCACCTGCGCATGATCTGGTACTGTGTGACCAGATGAATATGTAGCAGACTATGTTTCTCGGTGCAATGGTCAGTCGTGCTTGCTGATCCCCCATTCTTATATTTTCAGCTGAAGTCTCACAACTTTCTTCATGGTGCTGTGAATAGGAACTTCCAGTTAGGCACACACTCGACGTCATGCATGTGGAAAAGAATATAGCGGTTACAATTACTGGATTTTTACTCGGTGAAGAAGACACGATAGCCGTGCGAAAGGACCTACAGGATCAAGGGGTCATGCCTAGTCTGCATCTTGTGCGGGATGAGTTAACCGATAGCTACCTGATGCCGCAGGCACCCTACGTTCTTAGCCCCGGTGAGAAACGACGAGTCCTACAGACGATCAAGAATGTTCAAACACCGACTGGTCACTGTTCGAACTTGTCGAAGGTAGTTAACTTGGATAAAGGGAAGTTCCAGTTCATGAAAAGCCACGACTGGCATGTTGTTCTAGAGGAGGTGTTACCTGCCGCCTTGAGAGGGTCGCTCGCAGATGGACCTCGGGTAGCTGTTATTCGACTAGGGCACTGCTTCAAGAAGATTTGCGAGAAACAAGTAACCGTGAGTGAGCTCCCGAACTTATTGAACTACATTGCCGAAACTTGCTCTCTGCTGGAGATATACTTCCCACTGGCGTATTGGAATATAATGCCCCATCTCGTACTTCACTTGCCAAGGGAGCTTTACTGGTGCGGGCCCGTTCATGCCCGCTGGATGTATAGCGTGGAAAGGTACTTAGGTCACTTGAAGAGCCTCGTGCGTAATAAGGCCAGACCCGAAGGATCCATTGCCCAGGGTTATATGTATACGGAAGCCATCGGATTCGTCACAGAGCATTTCCAAATGTATCCAGGAGTTGCGAGACTACTCTGGGACATGGAAGAAGACGAACAGGACGCAGGGGAGGTGATGGAGGGGCAGGGTCGTGAGCAATTCTGGGACGACATTGAATTGAAGAAACTTCACGAACATGTTTTGCGTCACTGCGTCCACACGGAGGACCTCTATAGGTATGCTACCCTCATGCGTACTGTTTGGGTCAGTGTCATCGCATTGGTGACTAAATAAAGAGTGCTCTAACTGTTATTAAAACGAGTACGTAGAGTACTGTTTAACTCTACAGCCGTTTCTGTTGCAGTATTTTCTCAGAGGAAAGAAGATCGCTTAGGGGTCGCAATCCAAGGAGACTCGTTCCATTCGCAGACTGGATCGAAGAGAGAGTGCGTCAAATGGGAATCGATGGTCATAACCCCTCTCCAGATCTGGTGACTATGTCCAGACTTCCGTCTCCGTACGTAAAGCATCATAACTCGATGTGGGCTTTCGGCTACCACTTCAGAACTGACGAAGAGGACGGGAAACAACACGTAACCTTCGACGCTGGAGTGGCAGCCATCATAAACCAAACCTGCCGTTCTTCAGTGTCGGATGTGAACCAAATTGAGTCGGAGCTCCTTTATGTAGGAATTATTAAGGACATACTGCGCGTTGACTACGGACATTTGAAGTTCAACGTATTGAGGTGTTCATGGATCAAGCCTGATCTCGCAGGGGAGCCGACAATCAAAGTAGACCAAGACGGTTTTTGGCTCGTAAAACACGCTGCTCGACAGAGTGCAGACGTCGAGCCGTATCTCATGGCCGCACATGCCCGTCAGGTCAGTTAATCGACGCAATTCCCTTTCATTCGTACAGTCTCCCAATGTTTGCATTCCGGTCTAAGCTGAACCTCTGAATTGCATCATGAGCATCGTATCACTTATCACAGTCGTCATTATGGACTACCCAATGCCGAACAGGTTTATTTTGTCGATGATCCATACAATGAAGAATGGAAGGTTGTGAGGTACAAGGAGCCGAGATCACGGCGGGTCACTGATGGGCTACCAGACGCTTCTCTTAGCGCACCAGGTCGGACCACTGCCACCGAGCTTAACATTGCTAGAGGACAAGGCGAGGCTGCAGCTGAGCCTCAGAGGCAGCCAGTACTAGAGGCCGACGTGGTGCATGTCATGGCACACGAAGAGGTCGACGAAGAAGCAGCTTACATGCAAACGGACCACATCCATTCCGATTCAGAGGACGACATCCCCAACGACGAGGCAGCAGTTCCAGTGATTCCCGTACCTAATGCGATTGACGATGCATAACTCTAACGAGTTTGAAATGCCATCAGCCCTTCACGCAGAGCTTGAACTCGGTGTTACTACGGCATTCCCTAAGACATTGGTACGTCAATTCAGCGAATGAATCCTTCATTACAGTCTCTCACAGCATTCTGCAAACTGATCAGTTGAGGTTACTCTCTGAGGTCAGTAACTGAATAACTCCCCAAAAGTTTTTCCGCAACCTCTATATTCTAGGTTCTGTTCAGAGAAATACCGTGTGCTTCTCTGGCCATGGGGCATCAGTAGGTCCACGGTTTAGTATATCCACATCCCTCTTAGGTAATATGTTCACACGTCCAAACTGAGTCAGAGGCTCGTCCCATGTACTGACTTGTCAGAACTTGCTTCACGTACGAGCCAAGGTTCTGACGGAGGACGGTCATGTCACCAGCACCGGACACTGAGTAGGCGGAGCCTCTTTCACCTGTCACAAAATCTTAGCCTGTTTGTCTATTCAGGAAGTCCATCTAATCAATCATAATCCAGAGGACGAGTACATACGCATGTCAGTTCCAGCCGTTTCGAGTCCATTCCATCAAAGTAGGCGTAGGTCATGCCGTCATGGGGCACTGAAGTAGACATGAGTAGAACGCATAGCATCCCATCAGCGAGGCGGCTCCTTCTAGTTTCACATGTCATTATTCTGTCACCTCTGGGCTGTAATTAGCAGCAGTCTGCCTCGCTGTATCGTCAATGAGTGGAAGGTGTTGTGGAGAATTGACAGGTTAGTGACACAATGACCATCGTGGCGTATCCACACCCGTCACGCATTGGATTTCAGCATCATATTATGACAGGGAGCAATAGATGTGAGGTGACTACCAGCCCCAATCAATTGTCGGCTGTCTTCTAGAACCCTAATTTCCTCAGAATAAAGCGAGTCGCCTGAGAGATGGAGAGGCGGATGCTCCTCAATGCTTCCATCGCACAGGTGGGCGGAGCCTCCAGAGTGCGAACCCGTCGACTGATGCTTTCTGGCGTCTGTGTGCTAATCCACTCCTTCCCCGGTGCGTGCGAAGCAGAATCACGGGCTTCATTACTGAACCAGGTACGCGCTTCCATCTATGATATTATGTTCCGAATAGTATTTCCATGTGCTTGTACCATGCTGACTTCTCCATATCTTGTCGACGGTCCAGACGCCCTTCTCCTCCATATTGTGTGTGTTTGAATGACTCGTAACCATTTCATCCTCCGAATTTGTTGGGTTCTCGTTCCTCTTTGCTGGAGTTGTGTAGTTAGTGCGCCTTTTTTTTATTTACAATGGAATAGAATTTAACCCTTGCTGTCTCGGCTATGGAAGACTTAATCAATATGATGTCTTCTGTATGTCTTCGCAGACATGGCCATCGACAGCCATGACATTCCACGGAACCCTCATCGGGGATCGCCACGATGGTTTTTCGTGGACAAGAAACTGAATAACTACGGATACTTGCCGGGAGCCCCGAGACGCGACCGGGACGCACTTCCAGACATAGTCGTGAACGAGGAGAAGTGTGCGAAGCGATGGGGACCAAAGCAACACGGCAAATTCTGGTACGCGCGGCCAGGTTCGAGCGAGAGTCCGAGAATGATACAGAGGATTGAGAGTCTGTACGAGGTTACCCACCAGCGCCCAATGGGGAAGCAGCGCTGCATTGGACTCGCCTTTGCACGGGGACTGATTGCAGAGAAGCTCGGGCACGCAGTGGATTGGGCCTCCTTTGCCGCCAAGCAGTGTCAGCGGGGGGGGGCGTCCGTTCATATCCTTAGAAGAGCTGAGAAGCAAAACAAGACGGGAGTCCGGTTGGTGGCCACGGATTGAGGCGTCGGAGCTGAACGCGAATGACTTGGAGGGGGCTCCGGATGACTGGGAGGTTAATAGGCATCCTCGGCAGATGAACATGAGGCTCATCAACGGCTACGACTTGAAGGATGCCTTGCCAACGAGGCCGGACACCGTCGTCTCCCCACCACTGTACGGGCGAGTGGTTCATATCGGAGGTCAGCCCCCCTACCGTTTCCCTTCAAGTACCTTGAATATGAATTCTACTCCGCTACTCTGACATGAAATTACATTGTTCTGTACTGAAATAGATGCTGGCTGTTTGTACATAGTGTCGTCGCATGCAGACAGTGATACTGCAAGCTCTGGGAGTGACTCGTCGGAGAAGATAGTTAATAACCACGGTGAGTCTCCTGTCATCCATTATGTACGCTGATGTTCAATCCAGTGTTAGTTAAATAATCCTACAATTGGAGGACATTGTGCTTGGTGGAATCCACTACGTCTGCCAATCATTAGAATGTATCGAGGCGTGTGGTCCAATTCGTGCAGGTACAGCTCCACTCTCGGTTGAAGAGGTCCAATCCGCGGAAGTACCACCTATTGCAACACAAGGATCACCAATCGTAGAAGGAGGCAACGAGTGGGACAGCTGCCCCGTGTCACCAGGACCAGGTACTATTATGTACTCCAGAAATAGCCTCGGTTTAGCTTGTTAGTAGATTTGAAGATATAACACTTAAGTGTTTAGTCGAATAGAAGCACTTTTTAACTTGCTAATGGGTGGCCGTCAGCAGTTTCTCCTGTCGGTGGTCGCCAGGTTGGACGATCCACATCGGACTCTGATTACGAGCCGTCCGACAGGCATAGGACTGAAACGAGTATCCACCCATCCGCCGGCGTGGAGCGCGACCTCGAGGACATTGTTAGCGATGAGGATGTCCTCGGAGTAGACATCTCCGACCGTGTTCACGCCGAATGTGAGTTTTCAAGAGTTCCCCTGTCATTGTCTCATCCTGAAATTGTAGTCGAGAAGTGAGACACCTAAACCTTACTGAACCTATTCGACTTCAGAACCACAACCCGTCTTGATTTTTTTTTTAATCTCATGCGACGACGTGGGCTTACTGTACCTCTGAATTTTGCAGTGGATCACTGGGCCGTGGAGGCTGGATTCTACACAATCGAACCCGAAGCACAGTTGACCTTCCTCCAAGAGAAGGAGACGGAGTTCAAGAGAGAGTCGAAGAAGCGGAAGGCGGAGGAGGAGGCACAGGAAGGGTGGCTTACGAAGATGAGATGGAAAACAATTGACATGGCTTTTCCACCTGAGGGGAATGAGGCGTCGCAGGTGCCGGATTGCAACATCGTAGTGGACAAGTATGTGGCGGATTCCAACGTTTCTGTGAAGTTCTCACCGCTGAGGTTCCAGCGACGTCCACTATTACTCCCTCGCGGTGAGCGATCTATCACCTTTCACTTACATAAGGATAATCTCTACTGCTGAGTTGCTTACGTACTCATGAATATATATAACGTATCACTTTTTGTGAGTGCTGATAGTCGTAGCCATGTCTCCTGTAACAGCAGTTACACTTATAGAATATCTCTGTACTACGTGTGTGAATTTGACGCAGAGGTTGCGGCTTCTGGTTCGGGATCGGGAGATTACGATGCGAATGTTGGAAGGAATATGGGGAGCATCAATATCGGGGACACCGATAGCGACTGATGTGTTCAGAATTGGAGGGCTTCAGTAATAGTATGAGTACTGGGGGGTTTTGGTCTGTACATAAATCATTTTGATGCACATCCGGACGGGCTGATATAGAGCTTTAAAATGAACTTGACGACTGCCGGAGAGTTAGTGTGATCGTAAAGTAGGTGTGATCGGAAATTAGGTGTGAGCTTAACATTTTCTTTGAACTCACTCGGGTATCATGTGCGTGATTGCACCGGACTGAGCGTATCCGCTATGTGGTGCACTCGTTACATACTTCTATAATGGATAATTGAATTTCGTTTCTATCTTCGTATTACTACAGGCCCATGAATTCCACTGCTTTTTCTGTGAAATGGCGTGCTTGTCATGTACTGGACTGGATGTGGTCGTTCAAAGTATTAGGAAAAAAATTGCATCCCTCAGACGTCTATTTGAATCTAAGTGACGACGCGGTACAACTACCGTAATGTGGATCAACAGTAATATCATCAGGAAAAAAAGCGTACTGTACACATTGAGGTCATTCTCCCACATGAAGCACCGGGCATCAACCGGCACCCGAGTCACCCCAACGAGGACGACCTCGAAATCGTGGGACCTAAAATTCCCGGCGTCTTGGACCAGTAATCTCGTAGCTATGTCGAGGGAGGGTCGTAATTCATACGTGGCTCGCGCTTGCTTATTACCCTGTCCGAGGTGGTTCCACCCAGGATAAATCCAGTACCATCGCGCATCCTGATTCGATGTTCAGCCTTCCAAGGAGTGGCCCACACCGCCCACACCGGCGACCACGCAGGGAAAGACAGAAACCGCCGGAGGAGCGCCTAAGCCGCGACCCAGCCCTTACAGTCCGGAGTGAGAAACGACCACTTCGCTAGTAGTGTCAGAGGGTGGTAGTACCAGATGGTAGAAAGTGTGCGACAAAATGTTCTAAATTGTTGAATATTCTGACAATTCAAATGTGTAAAATTGTATGCCATGGAACCAGAGTTTCTTATTTTCAAAAGTAAACTTTATGGTTTGCAATTCCGTGCATTTTTTAGCATTTCGTGCCATTTTCAAGATACAGGTTCATTGGTGAATTTTCAGATGCATCAAGGGTGGAGAAATGATGTTCATTTGCTTGCTTACTGGAGTCGCAGAATTCCAATGTAATACTGTCTGTGAGAATTCGTCATATGTACAGGTTGGGAGGGTTCATGGAGCTTTGTGAATATGAATCTCGGTGCAACGCGAGACCTTAATCTCTCATGTTTTTCCTCTCATGTGGGGTGAAGAAAAACATCACACTGCAGTAAACAACTGTTTCTATGTACAAGATGCTTATCAAGTCTCCCAATCTGTAACACCTCCACCATATATGTTACAAATATAACCTTAATTTGCTTGTCTCCATGCTTCAAGCACTAATTAAACAACTTGCCAACACTACTAGAAACCCTGGTACCATTCACTATTTTCAAGTATTTTAGAAGTTGGGTGCGTTAGTTGGGTCACTAAAGACAAGGAATAGTGAACAGCGACACTTTATGAGTGAGGAACGCTTCTTTGTAGTGCAAGCTCAACGCACACCAAAGAACCTGCCGCCGAGATCCATGCCCAATGCAAGAGAGGCAATGAAAATTTGAATAAGATCACTTGACGTACTGCTGGTCGACGGGGACGGAGGTACCACGGTTGTTGAATTCGCCGCCGCTGCGATCAGCTTCGGAGCTTTCTGCTTCTGCAGCCTCACTTTGATTGTGGCCTGAGTTTCTCCATCCACTTGGGCATTCTCGCCAGGGAACCACTTGGTACGTCTTATCGTTCCAAGCGTCTTCCACAAAATCTGCCAGAGGAATTATCGCAGTACCGATGTGCCGATATTTGGATTTCGTATCGAAGTGTAAAATAACCGCAAAAATAGTAGCATCGGGCAGCGAGACAACGCCATCGTGCTGACGCGTCTCCAAGACCTCTCTCCAAGCTGGGTTTGTGCCACCGCCCATGCAAGGCTTGCTCTCAGCGACGCAACGACCATTAAAAACAAGGGAGCAGAGGGGGTTCACTTGTATCCAATTTCCGAGTAAATTCCGAAAATGTACTGTTTCCAAGTTGGACGCATCAAGCAAAGTGACCTGAAGCCGCCATTCCCACTCAGGTTGCACGCCGGACATCCTGTCGAAATTAATCCTTTTGCTCACAGTCCTCACGCCAGAGCAACTTCCTGCGAACAAATTCCGAAGATCGATCACGAGTAAAGATGACGCACGCTGGATAATCTAGGCATGTATGTCAAAGCTCACTTCAGCAAATTTAACAGTTTCTCACACGCTTATCCTATATAATTAACTAAAATTGTCCCACGTTAACTACACAAGAGTTGTTGATTTAGTGTTATAAACGGTAATTGCAAACACATCACCTTAGTGTTAAAACACTAATTTTCAAAACATAACATTGTACGTGAGAGCATGAAATTTTCTTGAAAGGGGAAGATTTTGTTGGAATTGGTGCAATTGGTGGCTTTGGAAGACAGAGAACATCAACCGGCCCAAAGTGAACATAAATCTCAAAATTATTGACAAACGGTGTAATGTTTGACTTTCAGTAAATAACACTAAGTCTTCATGTAACACTAATCAAGAACTCGTGTAGTGATGCAACACAGAACAATATATTTTTTCGCTAGAAATCAGGTACTTCCCGGATGAAACCAGAAAAATCTTTATCACAAACGTTCCTGAGTCTAGTTGATTAGCCTAGCATATTACTGCTCCTAGAGCCGATAACTCCACTGATTTCATGTACCCTTAACAAGCAACTCTGCTGTCAACTATCCACTACAGCACCCTAATGTCCTAAACACTATACCAACGAAAACCCGGAATGCCAAAAACAAATTACACCCGGAAACATCGATCCACCAACCGATCACCTCACCGCAATCCTCTTTCACCCTCCAAACTACCCGCACCATAACGCACAACAAATCCTCCGTAACACTCACCTCGCAACAACTTCCGACCGACCCAAAATCAATTCGCTTGATCACTGTCCAATTTCTTTCCTCCCTCTCAGCGAAGAAGCTAGTGATGGATGAAAACGGCAGAGAGCGAGAGCTCTGGCAAAAAATCAAAAATCGGAAAATATGATCAAAAATTAGAAACTTATGATCACTGCCGCCCAGAGTCCAAATTCCAATTAGCGAACCCCATAAATCAGTGCAAATCAAGCACGCACTTTCCCAAATCCGGCAGTACAGACACGGCAGTGGGCCCTCAGAAAATGTCTGTACACGGTAACTGTAGAGCCTGAAGCAGGAGGTGACCAGAAGTGGCCGACTCCGGAACTGGCCGACTTGGAAGGAAGTTGTCTAGATGTTTCGCGGTAACTGGTGGGGGCCCGCGATCGATGAGTCACCAAGTGGGGGCCCGCGAACAGCTCATTCCAATCACTGAATAGTTTTTCATGTTCTCCATGTTCTCCATGTGATGTGAATGGTATGGGCCCTGGCCCCTGGGGATGGAGATGAGGCATGGTACTAAATTAAGGGCTGAGCAATTTATTTCAGGCATTTGGGTTGGAGGTAAGGACTGGGGTGGCAATGGGGGCTTAGGGTAAGGGCTTGGGAAAGGGGCTAGGGGTAGCAACTGAGGCTTGGGGTAGGGGCTAGGGGTAGTAATTGGGGCTTGGGGGAAAGGGTTGGGGTTAGGTAACGAACAAGGACTTGGGTTTCAAATTAACTTTATTATGTTTATGGTTATATAAATTTGTTATTAATTTACATAAGTCTTTATTAAAATATTTGATGGTATTTATTTTTGAATTTAATCAAATATATGAGGGTATATTATTTAAAAATTTAACCATTTGAAGCTTATGCTCACTTTAATATTAAAAAATATCATATTATTTGTACAATAATTAAGATTTTCAAATTAAAATAAATTTGTAATATTTTTGCTTTTCTAGTACTTCAAGTGCATGAATAAATTAAGGATTTTCAAAAATGATAGATCCAATGTAAATAATGTGATTTATCCGTAGTATTGAGGTTAGACACATTGAAACTATCATCTTTAAAAATCCACTACCTCTTTGTGGAATATCCAACTAGGACAAATAGACATGCATTTGAATTGTCTTTAAAAATTTATATACAATGCATGATTAGAAAACGTATAAAAATTGGAATTACATTCAATAAATAATTTGAAAAATCACAATAACCATAGTAGGATGGTAGTAAAACCTACTACTACAAAGACTTTTATTGTATAAAATAGTAAATGACAAAGCATTAAGTATATTATATATCAATCTTCTATGCAAAGCTGCAACTTTGCCTTTATATGTTTAATAAATATTCAATTTTTTGAAAAACAACTCCACATCTTGCTTATCGGAACATTCATCTTTCTCTAGTACACTACTATCACAACCTTTTGCAATGATATATTGGCAATTGTGACACTTAATGAATGTTCTACCATCAAAGAATATATTTGATGTTTTTTTGCATTTGGGACATTCTTCTCGGCATAATTTTGGCAATTTCACCCTTGTGCGCTTTTAAACATGAAGAAAATCCTTGATGATGACTTTATTCATCTACTTGATTTGTTGCAAAGCATGTATGAACCTCATGGCTTTCTCTATGAGTTGGAAGATTCAAGTGAAGATGTAGGTGAAGGTTCAAGTGAAGATGTAGGTGAAGGTTCAAGTGAAGATGTAGGTGAAGGTTCAAGTGAAGATGTAGGTGAAGGTTCAAGTGAAGATGTAGGTGAAGGTTCAAGTGAAGATGTAGGTGAAGGTTCAAGTGAAAGTCCTAGTGATGGGGGGACGATGGACCAAGACCTAATTCGAACGATGGGATTATTACGCCTCGTGATGAAAGTCTAATGGAATAAATTTGATATGAATATTGAAAAGCTAGCCTTTTATAAAAAAAAAAAAAAAAAAAAAAAAAACGTATGTTAAGCTTTTGTCAATTTAATTGGTACCTTTTGTACAAAAAAAAAAAAAAAAAAGAAAAAAGAAAAAAAAAAAAAAAACGAAAACATAAATTGTGCATAAAATTTTGAAGGTAAATTTGATATATATTTTTTTTAAAATTGCATATAAAATTTGCATGAAATAAATCTTAAAATTGCACATATGAATCTATTTTTGTGTAAAATTTTGGAGGTGAAATTTTGAATATTTGTAGATTCGGGACTAAATGGTGATGTTGCTACAGGATAGATTTAGAGTTGGGGAAATGAAAGAACAAGGTAGACTTAGGATCAGTGAATTGTATGCATATGGTAGATTTTCAGTGCAAAAAACACAAATAAATGTACATTACATATTCATACAATGTAATTATGCGACAAATTTATAATAGGTCAAATGTAACAATTGAATAGAGTTAAAAGGTAAAAATTACATGCTAATAAGGAGAAGTTACATCTAATTGAGCTGGATTCTTCTAATCTTGATCCGGATCCTTTCCATGGGATTGTGCGGACAACTTTCTACCCTTGATGCCGCTATATGGGGGGAAGCACAATAAAGTGTACCACAAAGTGCAATTTGTGACCAAATTCCAGTGAATTTCAAGTGCCATGCTTGGAGACTTCGGGAACGTGTTTGGAGACTTTGGGAACGGGGGGCAGTTGAACTACCGCACGACGTGGAGGGAAACCTTGTGACACATGTTCAGTAGTTTTGGGGTCGACACAGAACTCGAGCGAGGCCTCTTCATTGCGCCAATTCCCGCAAGTGAATGCTCCGCAGCCGTTTCCATCGAGTGTCTGATGCATTGCCAATTTCGAGAAACAGCAATTGATACTGGTATTGCAGGTGCGCGGCCAAAAGTGATTTCTGCGATTCTGGTCTATGTTTCAGCATGCAAGGTAGGGTGCAAGTGCCTGGGAATGGATTTCTTGCTGTGCTGCACACTTTACTTTCCTCGCACTTTGCCTGCGGTCGGTCGAAGAAGGGCATTCCGAGGGTACAGTCGGGAGAGGAGAAGGCAGCGCTCGGGGTGTTACGCTGAATTTCTATGGAATTGCGGTTTTTTGTGGAAACGTCCGCTGTTGTCTCGATTTGCTATGTGTTTGTTTTTTTTTTTCTGATTTCACAAACGGAGGGGGTGTGCGGGGGATGCCGCACCTGCTGCTAGAAGTGCTGCACCGATTTCGATAGTGAAGATTTTTAGGGTTTGAGGGTCGTCGCTTTCTTGCGCAGTCAGAAGAATTTGCATCGTCGCAGGGGTTTTGCTGATGCTCTATTGCACCGGAAGACTAGGTTGAGAAGCTACAGTGACGAAATTAGACAGGGTTTGTGTCGGGGGTACTTGGATTAGGGTTCCAGAGTCGGCAGGGTTTAGGGACCTTGCGAGTACTTGGATAGAATACTCGGTGTCGTTGCTAGAGTATACTACTCAGCCAAGAGAGATGGCATCAGAGCCATGTGAGCAGGTGCTGCACTGCCAAAGGTGGAGCTCGAGTTGAACCGGAAGAACGTCGAAAGGATCAAGTTTGCCAAAACTTTGCATGACCGTGCCAAGTGGACTGTGCAGGATTTTGCTGAGAGGTTGAAATTGGAAGATGATGGGATTTGCGGAAAGACAGAGTGCGGTATAGGACACATCACCGAGGCTCACTTGAAGCGAGTTTTTCCAACCAAGGGGGGGAGCGGTATCAGAGTTGTGCCGAACGATCTGATCTCGGAGGAGGAGTGCATCAGTCTGTGGCAGCAGTACATGGTCGTGTACAATCACCCGCCCCCTAATAAGGAGTACGCGCGATATTTCCTCCGGAGCTGGCTCGCGGAAAGAGAAGGCAGGGCGAAGATTAACTGGGCGAAATTCGCGTTTGATGTTCACCGCAAGCAGTACGCCTCCTGGGAGCGGGATGGGCGAGTAGAGGAGGCATGCCGTCAGAAGTGGGACGAGCTGCGAGGAATTCAGCATCTGGAGAACACGGGTGAGGGAAGTTCACATGGCCTGCGTCGGCAATTTGGAGCAGCCTGCGATGCTGTACGGTTCTCGGCAGAGCAGACATCTCAAGTGCTCGAGCTGCTGAAGGACGCAGAGGCTACGAATACCGGAATTGGACCAAAGATGTGAGTATACCTAAACTCTGGATTTTGCTTCTTAGAATGGTTACTCCTCGGTAATGTCTAGCGGGATGTACCTGTGAACACCGTGTCATGCAATGAATGTCCTTATTAAATCGCATAGACCATTGACTGGTGCGGACACTGGATACCGCGCGAGTGTCGTATGTAATGTTAGGGGGGTGAGGACAAGGCTAAATTGAATAGCGTCAGAGCCATTTACATTCGAAGAGAGAAATCCGGGGCGAAGCAGTGGCCGGCAACACGGTATGCTATGCAACTGTGGAACAGAGTGACTGCGCGACATATGTTCCACCAAGGTCCATGCTACGTAAGACGAAAGGTGTGTTAAACTCATCCCACGTAGTGCTGCCGTTACCTTTTCTATTCTCTTACGGCACCCACTTTTCAAGCTAATATATTCTATGGACACTTGGTACACCAAGATCTAAGTATCTAAGTCAGGCAACCAATGTTTCGGGATAGACAGAGGATGGTAAGGTTGTGTTCTAAAAATACCAGCACGTCAACAATTACAGCGCGTCTCTCACGAAACTCTTCGTTGGCTGATTATCTGCTCGCGTCTGTGCCGTTGGTACTTATGATTGAAGTGAGATTATGTTTATTAGATTTTACCTAGCTTAGAAGGTTTTGATGTATGTGACGAGGGCTTGATAACAGGGTTGAAGATGGCCCTTCGCTGCGGGTGCAGGCATGGTTTAGGGGCCCATGCAACCCAGCAAATACCGGTGTGATGTTAGACGCAGCTGGAGCATGTCCTGGAAGGGTTCCATGCTGGAAACCTGAACATGAGGGGTTCAATTCCTGAGCCCGGAAAGCTAGGGAGGAAAATGACCAGGCTCTCCTTCTTCAATTTATGAGATAATTTCAGCCTCACGTTTGCTTTATGTTATCTGGTAACTTGCACTGTCGACGTCTGAGGCTGGAAATTTTTGAGGTAAGGGTGTTCAATGCGAGTTTCAGATTCTGCATACGATTTCTGTGACTACGTAGGCTTGTTAGAAGTACCCGTGAGCATTTCTTGTAGGTGTATTGTTTAGAGATCGTTATGCAGAGGATGGGGTGTGAGCGAACATTGAAACGCCTATGAGATGATCGGGATATGAAAGAACCTCGACCGACTTGTGGCACACTCTATGTAGCCAGGTGATTTTCGAAGTGGTTGGGGAGCATCCTCCTCCACCGGGCGGAAGGATTGGATATGCGGAAATAGGTATATGGGGACGAATTCATTCCTTCATTATACGAGAGCCGGAGAATTTCTCAACAGCCGCTTAATGGACATCCAGGTTTGTATCATTGCTGGTTTCTTCTGGAGGATTTTATCTGGAAGAATCGCTTGGCTGGGCGTATGTACGATGCTATGTTGATAGTACGTTGTTTGTGTGCTCCCAGTGGGCTTGATTACTGTATTAGTTCAACTTTCGTCGTTTCCATTACCATATCGGCTCTTTCACCTCTTTTGTTGTTTGCAGGTATTGTGAGACGAGCAGTTGCATTGGGTCGGTTCCATAAAAATCCAGTGACTACGGATGTTCCCGTCTGTGGCCTTACAAGAGCGATTCTCGACTTAAGGTTGCGTTCGATGTAGAGCTCCTGCAGAGAGAGCGGGACTATGCGAAGCTACTGAGCTTGGCAGCAAGTTAATGTGATTAAGCAGGTGGGCAGCGTCTCTTTCTCCTGCCATTGGGTTTTGTTTTCGGTGGTAGCCGCTTGCTTTGTACTCGTGCTGCCTACGAACCGCATCCAGAATTATTTTATTAGCCTTCTACTTTTGAACGAATTGTGTCATGACTCTTTTTGACATAGATCTATTTAGAGACTCAAAAATTAACAAATGTTCACTACTTCTCCAATTTCGTAAACCAGAAGAGTACATCCTCAAACCAACCGATCGACTAAAACAGGACACAATTCGTTTTTTTTCATCCCCTGGTCTGAACGATTTTCTTTCGTTTTCGCTGGTGTGTCTAGGTTGGCATCCATATCAATCTGACAGCTTCACAATGTTGGATTTGCAGTCCTCTTCAGGTCATTGCAGGGGTTGGCCCTCGCAAAGCCGGTGCTATTTAGAGAGATATCCAAATTGCTGGACCGTATAGGGACTCGAAAGGATATTTACGAAAGTATCCGGGTTATGGATAAAAAGGTATTCATTAATTCTGCAGGGTTCATCCGAGTTCGAGGCATTGGACAAGCAGCGTCTGCTGCAGGACATCTAGATCCAGTCGCAGATACATGAGTTCATCCCGAGTCGTATCACCTGGTCTGTTTCTCTATTCTGGGTACTGAATACGGGCATTTTATTTCTGATTCTTGTATGGTCCTTACCACGTCTTTCTGTGCCATTGACATACAGTCTACGGAATAAGAACTAAATACGGGGGTTTAGGGCTGTAACTGATATAGTGTATTTATGTAAGTTGTTTAGTCATGGAATTTGCTGCTTGAATGACACGTAGATGTATCTGGTTTTAGCAGAACTGTGTATGTCCTTGGCATCCTTGTTGTGTCATTACTGCGTTCAGTAGCTACTTGCATTCACAAACAATTCTCATGTCAGGGGTCTTCAATTGGAACAGATGCACAGAACATGGCCGATGCTGCTGGCAAGAGGAGGCTCAACAGAATGAGAGCGACCTTGATGAGGATCTTGATAGGATCTGTTGAGAGATGGGGCTGTGGAGCATTTTTGGATAAAAAAGGATTTCATTAATTCTGCAGTTTCATCCGAGTTCGAGGCAGTGGACAAGCAGCTTCTGGTATAAGGACAATCTACATCCAGCATCTTCTCAAAATTCAAGACGAGTCGTATGAAAAGTGTGTTTCGAAAATTTTGAATAATGACGACGGTCATTCTATTTCAACGTTCTGTATGGTTCCTGAACACATCGTTCTGTTGCCATCATTTCTTGTCTATACT
>MU104991.1:0-23699 GCA_014871385.1 Ceratodon purpureus | reverse complement strand
AACAAATTCGTAGTGTCTGGGCTTAGTCGATATGCATTCATTCTAACTTGGCCATTTGGCGCGGCGCCGTCGGCCGACCCTTCTAGTACCAAGTTCAAGTTCACTTTCGGCGGCGGTCGGAATGGTCGAATGATTAAAGGAGACTGCCAATTGGTGAATGGGCACCGTTGGGGCACGATCAGAATGAAGGAGAGTCGTCATTGAAAGGTCATGGTTGATTATTGGGGTGGATCATGGGAAAGGTGCGACGCCTCATCAATGTCACAAACAAAGGGTCACCTCGTTTATAAGAATTGATTACCGTCGGTTTCTTTTGAAACACATTGCTTTTCATATGCAGCGAAAATGTCCTCTAGTTCTCATAGTAGAAAAAAAAAGATCTAGGAGCAGCGGATCTCCCACACTTGATGATTGTAACGAGGCAGTAAGAGAAGCTCTGGAAGAGAGAATAAGGACATTACAGATTAGCTTGGATGACGCAGATAGAACAGTGGCAGCTTTGAGACAAGAGAGAGACACCGCAACGCAACAGAAATTGCAAATCGAACATAACATAGATGGTGTCCGGGCAAGATTGTACCCCAAACAACAGTGTTTCGGGAAAATTAATTTACGATACGCTGATATAAACAGGGTTCAATTGATTGATCCAGATTGGCCAATTCCTCCACGCGGAGGTCAGAATGCGAGGGATCCGACAAATGCAGAAATACAGCGCTTCTTGGGGATTCCTTGAGGACACCAGGATTTGCTTCTGAGCCTGGCTCTAGGACAGTCAAGTAAAACCAAATTAATTTCACATCAGCACGGAATACTCTGTAACCATGAAATTCGTGAATTTAAAATAGAAGTAGCGTGCAAACAGATTATTTGCGTAAATTTGAATTTGAATGCACATATTAAGCAGACAACAAGTCACATGTCGCATAAAAAAGTCGCATGGAAAACAAAATAACATCCATGGTAGTGGGCTGTACCGCTGTTTGCTCAGATGGAGCAGGAGAATCCAACTTCTTAAGGACGTTTCGTCGAGGATGTCCTCGTCTGCCTCTAATGCAACGATGTGTCGCCCGGTATCCTGGCACGCTTTGACTGATGCTCCTACAATCCATATCAACCGTACAGTAAGTACCAACATGTGCTCCTTCTTAAGCAAAGCATTTGATGACATTTAGGCAGCGAAACCCACATGTGGCGGAGGCAACGTCGATGACCACGTCCCCTCCATAAGTCGTGGCGCGAATTAAGCTCTCCATGAAGAGCTGATCCTTCTCCCTCGGTCCGCGCCAAGGTACCCGATTCCTCAGCCCGAGTTGCTGTCGTTGTCCAATTCTGAATGAGTACATCGTCCTCGGCAATGTCGATTCCACGCGCACAAAACTCTGCCGGTACTGTCCGAAGCTTAAACTTTGAACGAGTAGAATGCGTAATAAAGGTGGACCCCGAAAACAATTTTTTTGTGGTTTCACCGTTTCCGCTCTTCTTCGAAGAGCAGGGCCGCAGGCGATCGTATCCTAACCAAGACTCGTGAAACGTGAATGGGAAAACTTCGAACCACTCCCTCATCTCCTTTTCTACCTCTCCATCGTCAGCGCTGCAAATGACGATTAGAGCGCTGCAAATGACGATTAGGGCGCCGCTGTCGTGCAGCATATGTCCAGCGACGCCGAAAACCCCTGCGAGGAAATTATCGTCTCGATTGATCCATTCTGGAACCTCCTTTGGTCACACCGAAACGCCTAGAACGCTTAACTTCGGCATGACCTCCTCCACGAACAAGTTTTCCATTCCCGTATCATGGAATCATCATGCATGTTTTCAGCTCTATCCACAGAAGACCTTAACATCCTGCGCGCGAGAATTTAGTGCACACAGGTTCAAACTTCACAGTTTCCAGTCCACGGACGTTGCTAAAGGCACGGAGTCTGTAGGAAAGGATGGTGGGGTGGTACATAGAAATAGGCAATTACATATGGAGGAAGACCATAAGTTAGAGACACACCGTGACCAAGGTGGCACCCCCGGAGTAGCGATCGGGACTTAGTAGGAGGGTGGATCACCCCGGAGTGGGTCAGCATGTCACTAGGTTGACGCCGGTCGGGATGACCCTTGTTGAGGGTCGGCGGGCGGACCTTGGCCTTGGGCCTGACGCGGACTGGGCGTCACGCGTGACTGACGAATGGTTGAGATGGGAGCACAATGGTCCCGGAACAAGGCAAGAGCGGGTCTTGACTAGTGAGGGCTTGAGGCGCCTCAGTCGCACCCGGGAGATGTCTCTTGGGCGGGTCGCGGGGGGTTAGACTTAGTTTGTCTCAGAGGGTCTGGCTCTAGTGCACCCTAAACCCCCCCCGTGCACTCCTCCGTCCGCGCTCGTCCGACTGCGCCCCCCTTCATACGCCCGTCCGCCCGTCCGCCCTCTACTGTGTCCGCGCCTGTCCGGCTCCGCGCACCCTCATCCGCATGCGCACTCTCCTCCGTCCGTCCCCCCCCTCTTCCGCTGTGCGCCCTTGTCTTCCCTCTTCGCATCCCCTTCGGCCCGTGCACTCTCTTTCGTCCGCTCCCGTCCGCCCTCGGCCTCCCGGCCCGTACGCCCTCCAGCGTTGAGGTCCGCGCCCCATGGCATGCGTTGAATCAAAGCCGGACCCGTGTACTCGTTCGTTTCATGCACCGCCGAGTACGCTGGTTGCCCCCCAGTAAAAAAACCACGCAATTGAGTTGATCTTCTGAGCACTTCTCCGGGCCCCTAAAAATCAGTGTATCTGCTTCGAAGTAATTCTCCGAGGAGTGGGCACTCGCGGTGGAAATAATTTCTATTGTTTTATTGATGTTACTCTCGAAGATGATGAACTAGAGAATCTGAGGTAGACTCCGAGATTGTCCACAAGTACCTCCCAGACAGACAGCCTACATGGAAAGGAACCATGAGCTCCAAGTGCTGGTCTTCTCCAGGAACGATCGGACGTATATGGCTTCCGAGTTCTTTCGGATCTAAGAGATCATGACCTCACCGAAGTGCATAACCACGTATCCGACAAACTTGGCAACGGGGGTGTTTCCCGGAAGGTGTCGTGGTTTTTCAAGGAACTAACTTCAGAGCATTGCGGACGCTCCCCCAACAATCCGTGGAGTAGGGGAGCACAGCAAAGTCCAAGCAGTGGAGCAAATTAGTCCAAGCTATCAAGGTGTCCAAAGTTTTATGTCGCAAAATAACCTGTAAGTTTGAGGAACCAGCTGGCAAGTATTGCTGTAATGGCCCACTTACATAGAAGACTCACAGTCCCTTCCTGTGGATCTATCAAGTTTAGACCTCCTTTTACTGTTTTGTTTGTTTTTTGTTTTGTTTTTTTTTTTTTTTGTTCGCACATGATCTGCAACTCGAAGATGGAGTGCCTTCCCGGGGGTCCCACCATCTACAACAATGCATGCTGTGGACAGAACACGGTGGGACCTGGACGTGGGTGCGGCGATGCTACTGTGGCAGGGCCTGCAGAGAGCAGAGAATTTCACCGCCGGGGTTGCAAAAGTGAGCACAAGTTTTTTCGGCGCCGGGGTTGCAAAATTGACCGCCGGGTGTGTGTAATGTGGAGCCTATCACAGTGGAATATGGCGCGGTACTGCGGGTGGTACTTTCATTACACAAATTTTAATACAAAACGTGAATGTCGGCAAGGTTGACCGTCTAGTAAAAACTAGCATACTATCATGATCACGTTGATATAGTCTGAATGGTTCGGGTGAGGCATGCGCTCAGACTCCCAAACAACATCCTGTAAGTCTGAAATATCCCACACCGGCCGACGACCCAGGGTTCCCATCGAAGATCACATCAGCAGGGGCGTAAACGGTCGAACTAGGACGAGGAAAATAGTACCGGTAAAGGTCTGGCCCACGTGGTTACTCCAGCACGGAACTCGATGCGCCTGAGCGAGCGCGCACGTAGTCCTCTGTCCAGTCCATCAGGGCTCGATTGGATTCGAAGGACCCGATTTCAACTGCTCAACCTCAGAAAACACATCAACCTGTTTCCTATCCGCCGGTCTTTGTCCTCGTGCATCACCCTCCAATATATTGAAACACGCAACTCCCAATCGTGCCACAGGGTTCAGGGTCCTGCAAAACATTGTGCCACAGAAGTCCAACGAATCACGCCACATACGTCCAGAATAGAGATGGCAAACCAAAAAACATCAATTGCAAGGCCGATGGTCCAACAATGCATTTCAATGAACAGATTAAGAAGTAGCATATTGCTCATAATTAGCAAGGCTAACTAAACTCCACATGAACTTTTCAACTGTGGAATCAAATAAAAATATCCGTACTCAGTACTTCCTCACCTCCATCAAACACAACGGAAATTTAAGTTCCTTCGTTATGTATCTGATTAATGTCTCTGTGTACAACTGAATTTCCAATGAGGACGCCGGCGCCATTATGTTCGAGATTAAGTAATTTCTGCCAGCACTGACTGAATACGCAATCAAGATGGAGACGTCTAAATCCGCTGCATTTTTGATTTGTTCGAATAAGTTTCAAAATCTGAGAGCACCATCTCTTCAACAGTAAATCTTCTCATGGGAAGCCCATGATCTCTTCTAATTCTTCTGCTCCCAATGGAATGCCAGCTCGGTGATACATCATAACACTGAAATCTGGGTCCCATTTTCTCAACTTCGAATTTGAGGGCAGCCCATCTCGTGTACATTACCATCTGCTTCTCTTGTAGCCAACGCAAGTTGAATCGGACGGCCACTAGTATTGCTTTCGATTTTGTATTTTCTGCTGCACCGCGACGTTCTCTTTCTTGTTGCAAGGCTAAAGCTGGTGTCCTGTCCAATTCTCCCAATGTACTTTCCAAATCTCTAATTTGATTTTGCAATGCCGTTCTCACAGCCTCGTGATATTTACATAACGAAGGCGATCTGCCCCGTTTCCTTCCACCCAAAGAACTACTTCCTGTCATCTTCGAATTCCGACACAAGCCTTGTAAATCAGAATCTCTATATACCCCTCATTCAAGCTCCTAAACTGAGGACGTCGCACCGTTCCAAAACACCTCTTCACATGCAGCCATGAAATTGTGGCTCCACTTAACGACTCCCTGACACCCACTCAATCTGTTTTGACTAGGTCTTTTACTCCATTGAGTCACTCGTCCCCCACACGGTGCAACTCATCGACTGTATCCCGATTCCACTTCTTGCACTCTCGTCCCTCAACCCACTCCTTCGAATGACATCCATTCCATCACAACCCACCTGCTTGTTATGAATATTTGTCCATTAACCACCGCCAGCTTTTGTTCATACTAGTCTATTACCCTGCAAGCCAAAACGGCGCCGGCTTTATATGCCCGATTCAGGTGGTACAACCCCCCCCCCCCCCCCCCCCCCCATATGAAAGGTTAGATATTAGAGATTGGACAGATTGACGTCATCATCGACGTGTGTCCTCCAAGAGATGTTTTGTAGTTGACCTAAAGTTCTGGGTTTCCAGTTTTCTTTGCTGCCAAACGGAAAACTGTGGGTGTTGCTCATGAACGCGGACCATCAAATCGTACCAGTTTGCGATTCTAACCGCGAATACGTTCTTTGCTGTACGCAAATCACCTCTAATTGATTGTAAATACCTATCTTTGGATGCTCTTGATTCCACCGCTTGATCTCTTTCGTTTCGAAGCACTGTCAAATCTAACTCCCTATTCCGAATGCTATCTTCTAGTGCTTTATTTGTTCTTCCAACAAACCTCCTTCATAGGGTCGTCGTACTCACAACACGGAGACTCACTTCTCTTTCTTGATCTCTTGAGCTACTTCCTGACATCTTCGATATGGAACTCTGAAATGAAAGACACAGAATGCCAGGCATGAATGCTAGAAAGACTTAAATGCCCCTTTGAAATTCCTATTATGAATGGTCGCACCGTTATAAAGCAACCCTCCAATTGACGCGACTCCCTGCCTTGTGTCCTACGTTAATCTGCTAAAGCGCGACTCCCGATTAGCTGATTACCTTGATTGTTAATACTTCCTTGCCCAGTTCCGGGACCATCGAGCTCCCACCTCAACCATTCGTCACTCACGCGTGACGCCCAGTCGCGTCAGGCCCAAGGCCAAGGTCCGCCCGCCGAACCTCAACAAGGGTCATCCCGACCGGCGTCAACCTAGCGACATTGCTCACCCACTCCGGGGTGAGCACCCTCCTACTAAGTCCCGATCACTACTCCGGGGTGCCACCCTTAGTCACGGTGTGTCTCTAACCTATGGTCGTGACGGTAAGTGCCGTAAGGGAGTTGTACGCCGGGGTTCGTTGGACCGCACCCGGAGTAAACTAACTCGTGGGACTGTAGGTAATCAAGAGCATTGCGACGAACTTGGACTCGTAGGAACATATGGAGGAAGACGACACAAAGCGAGAAGGCCGTAACGATTTCACACGCACGATGTCATCACCGACCGACATCGCTTCGTCTAATGAGCCTGATAATGTCACAGCCGTCAGCGCCCCCGAGGGACCCCAGTACTGAATTGCACCGTACCGTCACGGAGGGTCGCGGGCAGACCGTGACACCGGTTCTGATATTCCTTGCGAGGTCAACCACGTCAGCGCACGGCGCGACATGGAATCTGATAAGTCACAAAATGTCATTCTAGTATGCGAATCCCGTGACACCGGTTCTGATATGCATGGAAGTGTCATAGAGGTTACCGAGTCCCGTGACAGTGTTGTCGACATGGATTGCAATGTCACACGTGGTACGGAACATTGTAACACTGGTATAGCCTCCCTCTCCCTGTAAATAGTTCAGTGACATCAAAGACCGGGTCAGTCTCCGCAGATCGCAGCTCCGAAGAGGGTAGAAGTCGATTGAGATTCAGGAGGTGCAGGATATTGTACCGGAAGCGTGGAATTCATCGATACGACGACCGGTAGGATCACCACACCCGACGGATAGTGTCCCTCCTTGTCCAACCGTATTTCCAGGTGATCTCCTAAAGTGTGTCCGCCGGGTTCAGAGTCGATCAACGACCTCTCAAACTCCCTTCGAAGGTTTGCAGAACTGGTTGATAATGGTGATGAAGGAGAGTCCCGGCAAACTCGTACACGAGATCAGTTGAAGCGCGTTATGATCAGCAACGGAGGCCAATAACATGGAGTAAGCACTATCCCGAGAAAACGTATGTGTTGCGGAAAACTACACAATCCCTCGCCATACAATCCACAATGTCGGGCGTGTGCACGAGTGTCAAGAACGTGCTGAAATTCCCCGTTGTTCATCCGAGCCCCCCTGGGCTGGATTCCTCGTTCACGGGAATCCCCCCGGGTCGAAGGGCATCGGGTGCGTCGGGGTCGGCCCCGGGTCGACTGGGCAGAGCGGGGCCGCTAGGACGGTGTCGCCAGGGCGGGGTGTCGGGTTGCCAGGATTCAGGTGATCACCGGAATCCGGGGTCGAGGGGCATCGGTGCGTAGGGGTCGGCCCTGGGTCGTCTGGCCAGAAGGGTCGCTGGGATGGTGTCTCGGGGGGGGGGGGGGGGGGGAGGGGGGTTGGGTTGCCAGGATTTAGGTGATCACCTGAATCAATTCGACGTTCCAGCCCGTGGATGGCGCCCGCGCTGAGGCACCCACGGCGCTCATAATCAGATTCCAGCTGTAACACAAACTGTATCGAGGCAGGCGGCATGTTGAGCTCGGCGACATTCATAAACCCATCCGGGACGTTAGCCATCGTCCTACTGGTTTGCCCCCTTCTCATTTCATTAGCTCCCTCCCTCTATTTGGCAATCATCAGCCCCTGTTTTTACTGCTCCTTTGAGGGAAAACGAGGAAATTAAATATAGTTCAAAAATTAAATAAAACAAGTTTTTAGAAATGAATCATATAATTCTCTTGAAACTATTTATAAAACTCTCTTCAAACCCATCGAGCGGAGCGAGAAGGGTTTGAATAAGGGCGACGGGTCCCGTAGGACCCGTCGCCCGTTAGGTCTTAGGGTTACCTCAAAACAACGATTGCGGGGTAGCTAGGGTTGATGTCATCGGATTTTGGGTTTTACAGCCCCTTGTATGCATCCGGATAATGCTAAAAATAATAAGACTCAAACATATCAAAATCTAAAAATTATGATGCAAAAAAACCAATTAATATAAATTCATTTATCAAAGATTATTCACTTGATCCGATTAAGCAAATTAGTTTTTTCTTATTTTTAGAAGAATCATGAATGTGATAACACAAATTCAAAAGGTTAATCTTTAGGTGTTTGTATCGTAAAATTAATCAACTAAATTATTCAGATCACATAAGTAAATAAAAGAAGCTGAGTGAGTTCCATTTTTTATTCTTTCAAATATTAACCACATAAAAATTTAAAAAAGATTATGACTGAGTGGGTTCTTAAGGGTCTGAATCGATGGAATCAGTCCAGTTCAGGCCAAGCACGCACACTCTGAAATATTACCTCCTCCACTCCAAGGGGTATCGAAATCATGAGGCATGTCAGAGGGAATCAAAATACACCGGTCAAGTCACCAAAGGGATGAAGATGGACATTCCTGGCGGATGGAATGAAAAAAAAAAAAAAACTTACAGTTCCGGACTTTGAACTGTCACTGCTCCTTCGAGGGAAAACCATGTATGATCCTTTCAATCCTCCGTAGCAATGACGTTCACATACTGAATTAGCCTGGACTGCGAGGTCATCATGTTGTCAATCCGCTACAGAGTTTATAAAGTTCGCATACGCAAGTAATGGACTATACAGAGCGTTTTCTCATGTACAAATGGAGGGAAGCTTACGCCAGCTCTCATTATTATACTCAGAATGTCGGATTCATCATCAACGAGAGGACTGGACAATGATCTGGAGCGAGATCTTACAACATCCATGACTGTTTTAGGGAAACTTCGAATTCTCGCAGGTGAGGCTTCTCTTCTTGACGTTTCTGCTGTCCATGAAGCTCTTCAACGCAGTCTACTCGTTTCAAGCGTGAGGAAGACCTCGTGTGGACCCCGTTGCTACTTTGCATCTGCTTCCTTTGATCCGAGTCGGAGGATATCCTCCCAGTCCCTAGCTCGACAACTTCGCTGTTTGTGGGCCAGCTGAGCATTGTCCGAGGGCCCTGGATCTCTTGTTCGAACTTCTACACAAGGGACATCTTTGGTAATTACATCGCTTCCGTGTTCTTGCTGCATGTGTTCCGTCGGCCCCGGGTTCTTCCCATCATTAACAGGATTAACAGGCAGTGGAGAGTCACTAGAAAGCCCATCCACTCCCCCCTCTGTCGGCATGTGCTCCCCTGTGCATCCATTACCGTCAACTACGGCCGGGGCATCCTTTGACCAACTCGTCACGTCCACTTCCTTCCTGCACCGGTTCGGGCTCCTCTGCGCCAGCTATCTCTTATCCAGGAGAGTGGTGTCATGCACATTCTCGTTTCCTTCACCTCTCAATCGCGTTCGGCTCGCGGGTTCCTGCAGCACCAACGCCCAACTTCAGTCACATTTAGCCTCGTCATCCCCCTTCAACCACCAGAAGGTTCTCTTTGCAATGACTATGTGCCGAGTGACTTCTTCAGCACGATTATTGTTGCAACCCCCAGGTATCACTCCCGCACTGGATCCTGTGAAATAGTTGTGAAAACAACGATACAGAACAGGGCAGATATACACTTGTTCCTAACGAGCAGTACCTGAAGCTCGTTGAGGGACTCCAGAGGCGGAGGCTCAGGGGGCTGAGTCTCAAAAACTGGTTGAGTGAAGGGCTGAAGACTCGATTCCATCAAAACAACAGAAGCCTCAACCACGCTAACTGCGTTCTCTGGGACCGGGGGAAAGCAACGGAGAACCTCCTTGGGACTCCGCTTCAGGAATCGTTTCCCGCGTCAGATTATGATTCTCCACATCCTCAGATGATACGAATTGAAATTCCGTTACACCTGCGACGGGTTTGAGTGAAGAATTGAGCACTTACGCCCAGGTTAGGGATCGTCACCCGAGGATCAGGCCGTTCGCTCTGCCCGTGCCACCCTCGGCTCGGGGACCGCGAGCGATCGCTCCCAAATGCTGCAACATAACCATCTTCCTTCTCCACTCTGTCATTCCCCTCACCCCCCACGGTCGCCTGCAAGCTGCTTGGCGGCGACATCCACTCCACAGGCTCCTGCGTGAACCCCATGTCACCCTCCCCGTCCACAGACTCCGACGACTCGGATCCGCTGTCACCTCCATAGGACGCGGGCGGCTCCGCATGCAGAGTCAGCGAATTACGCTGAACCCTAGGAGGCAACAAGTGCATGGAATTCTGGCTCGGCGTCTCGTCCAAGCTGTACAACCCGCTGCGCTCCCACGTCCCCTCGCCAACATTCGCCAGCGCCTCCTCCTGCGACACCGAAATGCGACATTCCGACGACGCCACAGACGGCCCAGCCATTGCTACCCGCAACCAAGCTACCTCACCACCTACGGTTTCGGGTTTGGGATGCTTCGCCACGCAGAATCCCGGATACTCTGTAGTTAGCAGCAGTTCAGACGAGAATATGTTGTCTGGAAGGGGCAGAAGCAATTGGAGGGTAGAGTATACATCCGCCCCTCGATCCGGTGGAGGGGGGGGGGGGTCGGGGGCACGAGGACCCGACATCAAGCCAGGGCAGCTCTCCTCGGGCAGCCCTAATTTTTATATTTTAAAAAAATTAAATTAAATTAAGATTAAATTAAAGTGGATGCTCTCATTGATAACATTGTACCTTCTGGTTCTTTCTCTCGAATTTGGTCACGTGTTGTGAAGCATCGCGCGTTCCAATCACTGGGAATACATGGTGTAGGTGGTGGAGGCCTCAGAAGATGAGCAAGTGAAGGAACACCACCAGGTACTTGAGTTGGAGATATTCAGGACCTTGTGGTGTAATCACTGGTTAAGTCCACTTGGCCTTAGGTTCCATTTTCGCACAAAAGTCCTGCCTGCTTCGTATGGAGACCAACAGATAGCAGCTGCAGGTGTGTGAAACATGATACGAGGTCGCATGCCCCTCCGAAGAGCACCCAGGTCCTTCGCGTTCCACTGTACTGCGGGCTGCTGCCAACACAGATATCTATCAGCCCCATTCACACCCTGCGGACAATCTCCAGCTAACATCAAAACCCATGCCATAAAACAGGATCGATTCTGACACAGCAAACCCCAGGTCAGTTCCAGTCATTATGAGGACGGCTTGGGAGAGTGCGTTGCGTGTGGGCCCGCCTCCTCAGTGGGTTCCGAAATCACTGGTCACTGGGCAATCTGAAGGGATGAGGACGGACCTAGGTGGGGGATCAAATGAAAAAAAAAAAAAAAAAAAACAAAACAGTTTCAGACTCCGTACTGTCACTCTATGTACTGTTACTGCTCCTTTTAGCGGAAAATGTGGAAAACAGGCTAACAAATTAATAAATCACTTCAATTGAGTTTTTTAAATGGGATGCATATTTCCGTATCTCCAACCCTCGAGGCATTTCACCGGGAAAGGAAAAGGTTAAAAAAAAAAAAAAAAAAAAAAGGGTTTTGATGACACTCCAACAGAGAGGTCCGGGAAGAACCCCAGACACCAGACACCACCCCAACCCATCCATGCATGCACGCGTTGGAAAAGCGAGGTTCCAAGCTCCTGGAAAGAGCTCTTACGTGGATCTCCAACGAGCAACCGTGCAGGACCCCCCCGGTCACAAGGGGCTCTCGGTGCTTCCCCTCTAGTGAAAAGCATACTGCATCTCTTGCCTCGTGGATAGGAAAGTCGATCCTTTTGGTTTTGTGGGGGGGGGGGGGGGGGGGGGATTGCGCCCCAGATGGAATTCTTTTCCCATCCCATCCCACCCTAGAGGGGAAAAATGAAGAGAGAATATCGATAAGAGAACTCTCCAAAGAAACCAGCAGAAACCCCACATGTGAAGACCACCGTTCATTCCTTCTCGTCGACAGTGGATATGCAATCGACCAGGATAGAGCGCCGAATATCCCACGCGGGAGAACCACCTTTCATTCTTCAGCAGTAGATTATTACGCAACAATTTCTGTTCATTTTATTTTTTTATAATTTTATTTCCCATAACAGCCTATCTCTAGCATGCATGTCAACGCGCCATCCAACTCACGTAGGGAAGGGAAGCATGATTTCTGCATGCCTCCCTCGCAGTGTACCGCTCCGGGGGAACTCCGTATAACCCATGGAACCCATCGTCTCCGTGTACCAACCAATCTACATTCAGAGACAAACTTGTGCTAACCAATTCCTCATTCATTGACAGACCCATCGGCATCGCGGAAGGTGCTCACCAACCTGGGCCCATTATATAGAATAAAATAAAAAATTCCATGGGCATTTTGACAACAGGGGATACAATGGAGACGGACCCCAAACTCCTCACGAACACTATATTTGATTTGGAATCGGACGGAACAACTTGGAAATGAGCTAACCCTCGAACTGGACCGCCTTGGACAAAATACCGCAGAGTCAAACTGTCAGATCCCAAGGGTGCAACTCACAGAAAGGGTGTACGCAAAATTTGGGGACCGGCGCCCCATGGAAGACGCCATCCAGGTCGAGGAGCACGCACTCCCCTTCCCGACCCTCTTCGTCGTTCTCCTCCGCAACCTCCGTGTCCGTCTTCGTCTCACCTCCCTCCGGACTTGCGGGCACCGTCCAGCTCATTTTAGCGCCTGCCGCTCGTCCACGGTGAACGGGAATCGACAACTGGGGCTCCCGCAATCACACACGAGCCTCGCATCGCGAATTGCATGAAGGGTCGGGCCCCCCGTGCCCGCAGTTTCGCGGACAAGGTCATGGACGAGTTTATCGACATTCCGATGCCAGAAGTCCATGTGTCTCGCGAGCTGGACGAGTGCATCCCGCATCGCCTTCACCGCCGCTCTGTGTTCGTTGAGCAGCATCCACGCTCGGAGACTCTCCTTCTCCGCTTCGAACTTCCTCCTCAGCGCCTCTGATTCACGGACTATGTGCCTATCGTCGTCTCCGTTCCCCTCTTTCACCCCGACGAAATGCCTCGTCACAGCCTTCTCCATATGGAACTCCCACCTCCTCCTCTCCAGTCGCATGTCTCGGAATTCGAAGTTCGCCTCGGCCTCCTCGAGAGCGATCGACATTTCCTTCAGGCCTTCCGTCTTGGTGTCCATCAATTCTCTCCCCCTTGTGAGGTACCGCACAACGGCCTCTCTGCATCGCTCTTCGATCTCACCGCCGACGCCGGCGGACACTGCCGGCCCGTGCCCTCCTCCGCCCCCGGCTCCTGAATGTACATTGTACCGCATCCTCAGCTCTCCTCAGACAAATGAAACGTTGAAAGACTTCAACCCAGGTCCTGCCACGCACACCACGACGTGCATGGCACATCCCTCCGCTCCCTCCCATTCAATACATCCCCCCGACCCTCCCCCTTTAGTGCGCAACACCCCGAAACGTCCGAGGCGCTCGAGGAACCACCTAGGACCTCCTCCACACCCCCTCATTTGGTGTGGCACCGCGTAAGCATGGCACACACGTTGAAATCCCAAAGCAAGCATATGCTGGTGCGACCACACATTTCGGGAACAAGATGAACTCACCGCCCGGAATGCGCTCCACCTTCAAGTCGGCGTCCGTCACTTGTTCGCACCCGACCTCGCACCGCTCTCCACCCTCCACCGTATCCTTCGCGCCGGTCCTTCTCCTCGACCACGGGGTTCCACACCCTGCGCAAACGCGGGGCTTCACCTCCGAGGGTCCGCCGCATTCCGTCCCCATCCGTGCCTCTCGGGTCAAACCCGGCTCCTCGACAACAGGTGCACGTCCATCTGCAAACACACCCGTACGTGCACACCAACCCCTCGGTCAACGCAGAGTCAACGAATGGTAGTCAACCCAGCACAACAGCTCCCGAATACGTTCACAAGGGCATCCACAGTTTTCGGGAGAGGGTGCTTACCGAAGACGCCCGTCTCCGTCGTAGCCCCCCCAGTTCCGACACGTGATCCCTGTCCAGCCCGTCCCCTACGACTTCGGAGTCGTCCCGTGAAAGAGGCTTCCCGATCCTCCACAATGACATTCACGGGCCAGTCATCCTCCCGCCCCTCCTCCTCGCACTCACTCTCTGGCCCGACCTCGTTCCTGGGCCAACTGCCCGGGTCCGTTCTCTCCCGGAGCTCATCCATCGTTTCGAATACAAAGGTCTTCCCTCTACGGCACAAGGGTGCACCCGTACCGATCTCCCCTCCGAGATGAGCGACGTCCCCTGTCCCGCGGTGGGTCATTTTGCGGGCATAGCTCGCCCAGTCCACCGGGAGTTCCCTTTCTCTCGGCCAGCAGCCCTCTCCCGAAGTGATACGGGATAGCATCTGCCTTCCCGATCGGACGTTGAAAGACGCGCTGGTACAGAAAGCGTATCCGCCGCACCATCCTCCGGGACACCTTCGTCTTGTAACGTGTTCCATTGGTGTAGGTTTCGGTCCCCAGAAGGCGACGTACTCCTCCCTGCTCACGTGCTCCTCCAGGAGGCCCGTCCCTGGAATGAGGCCCGTCGCGTTCAATCCCTGGTCATCTCTGAACCAGGGAATAGAACCCCTGCTGCGATCGTCGGGGCCCCCTCCAATCCCGGCGGCGACGGGGGTGTCCGAGGACCCCTTCGGCTTCGCCCGCGTCGACACCATCTTCAGGCGGTCCTAGCGAGCAAGATACCCGAGGGGCAGATCCCCCTAGGGTAACGAACGAGCTCAGCTCTCACGAACTCTTCCCCGGCAGTGACAACGCCGAGCCTACCATCAAGTACCAGCAATGAGACGCAACCCGCATCACGGAACACTGCCACAACATGCGGGATCGGAGGCGGAGCAACGTCACGTCATCTCCCTGCGGACCACATGATTCACGTACCCCGAATTAGAAGCACCGAGCTCCGCGAGTTCAGAACGACGAAGTGAATTCCAAAACGCAGCTGCCCCCGGGTTCTCCGTTCCAAGCACCCCGCCGTCGCAGCGACAAACGAAGCCGACAACAACGTGCACCATGCGGCAAACCCCACCCGCCCCTGCCCACGGTTCGAAATGCACCGCCTCCCCCTTCGTTCGGGACCCTCCCCGCGGGTGCAACGAGCAAGTGAAGGACCTAATTCGCAGATCAGCACGACACAAACTCAGCTCACATCAACGCCACTGCAGCCCAAGTTACGCGCCCCAGTGTACTATCCCACCAGCGATGAGACGCAATCTCCATCGCAATACATGCGTACGACACCGAGGGATAGATACGGGGAAACTCCACGTTCTTCCGCACCTCCACAGGGCGCACTTATCATGCAATGCAATGCAATGCTCCGAGTGGAGAACGCCAGGAGGAAATCCGCAAACGCCACTCCGTCTCGGATTCTGTGCTCCCAGCTCCGGCCGTCACCTCGAGAAACGGAGCAAATCTCAGAGTATAGTCTGCGAAAAAAATGTGGCCTCCCACCAGAGTTTAATACGTGGGCCCCCACCGGGTTCGTTCGAGGCCCTCGTCGTAGTCTCCGTACAGGGGCTACATTGATGCGGCCATGATGGCCACCTCGATTCGAGTGCCCGGAGGTTGCCCATTTCGCTGCCTGCAGCCGCCATCTCCTCCCGAGCCTCCGGCAGGCACACACATGTCGCCGCTTCGACTTCAAGTCCCATGCACTGACGCGCTTACGAGCAAGCAAGCTCGACATTGCCAAGCCAGGAATTCACGGGCAACTCGCATATTTTCGGCATACATGTTCTTCCCGTCGCTTGCCCCCACCGGCCGCGAATTCTCGCATTCCTCCGAAAGCCCCGTCGCAGCTTGCTCGTTCCTCCGATACCTTGCGGCCGACATCTCTCAGACGCTCTAGTTTCTCTTCCCCCAGTCGAAGAGCGGTGCCCGCAACGGGTGCAAATGCACGGTGCTCGCACACGCACCCGCTCGCCGTCGACCACACCCCGCCACTGATTCCTCACACAACATCAGGGCGTTCGTGGCCACAGCATCCACACGCGGTGTTTCCGAGGTAACGCCAATGCTCCCGACCGCTGGCAATGGTCGAGATGGACAAAACGAAGTTTGGTCTCGACGTCTCCTTCCGCGGGAGTGGAAGACGAAGGTCGGCTCGGGTTCCACAGGGGGTAATCACGTCGGCGGTTTGCACGTGGCGCTGTGCGGAAACATCGGGGAGGAGCGCCCATTCTCTCGCCGTGCGTATGCCACCTCCTGTGAAATACCCGAACACGGTATTGTTTTGGTGCACCAGATAACGTAACATGAATGTAGAGAAGGATTCAACGGAGACGTCTGTATCAACGTACAATCAGCGTGGAATAACGGGACAACCCCGGTCCCGACATCTACAATCGGACATTCTTCCGCGAATAGGGGAATTCACAGTCGTGGCCAAGCATGACATCCAACCCTAAACCGAACGAAGCACGATTTAGTAAGTGGTTTTAGGTCAAAGTGAGAGGAGATGAATACAGCGAAGCCGGCGAATGAAAAGTCCACATCTGGCGGAACAGGGTATGATGATCACAGCAATCGCCAAGGAAAAAGAAAAAAAAAAAAAAAAAAAAAAAATTAAAAATTAAAATGGGACAGGGAAAATAACAATCTTCACAGTAAGTTTGAACCCAGACAGTGGACGCCGCACCGAGCTGAGCATCATACCAGGAAGGAGCCGTGGGAGTGCACCAATCCAGAACCGACAAGGCCATGGACGACTACAAAATTCCATGTAATGCGGAAATGAAACAACCGAGGGAGGAGGAGTGAGGAAGGGGAAGAACCTCACGGTTCGCCAGTGGGCATATTCTCTCGCGTGGCGGGAAGAGGCTGCTCCAGATCAGAGTATTCGGGTAGCAAGTCGTGGTGTAGGCGTAAAGTCATTCTGGTACGGGTGGGTCTGGTCGAATGCACACTCCCGCCCAGTGAACTCCACATCATCACTCGGCCACAGCCCGCGAGCGCAATGGAATGGGGGGAACCGAACTCACGCCGCGCAAACGCAGTGTGCATCACTCGAGGAGATGAGAACGATCGCCAGAACTTTGGCTCATCAGCCACCGAGCCCCTGCCCGATGCGATTCACACCCTGGCTTCACAAAAAATCATCAGGACAAATTCGAACAGTATACCTTCGCGTAGGATCATGTCCTCCTGATCCCGAGGTGCGCCCCTGTATGGCCATGTCCAGGCGATTGAATTCTAGGCATTTGTCGTTTACTCCACGTACTGCGGTTCGACTTCGCCTTCGTATTGAGCATCCCCGAGGTGAGTCTCATCTTCGGTGAGTTCATCCTCGCGTTGTAGGGGGGTTTTGAATTGCCCCGGCCAGTACCTCCTCGAGTACGTCATCCCCGTGACCGCATGGCCCGTTTGAATGCAGTACGAGCGCCACTCCTGGTGCTCGGCGTTGGCATCGCTAAACCAGCCGCTCCGAATATCAGGACGTCCGCCGACGTGATGAAGTGGAGCTTCGTCGTCGGCCACGGTGCCATGTTGTAGTTCACAAGGGGATGGTCCAAATGGAGTTCGTACCGCGCTTGTCCAAGTTTAGGGTTGAAGCCATCCGTCGAAATTCCTCCCGGTGTCCTCCGTCAATCCATTTTCCACTTTGCCGAACCAAACACGTGCGACATGACCCCCTCATCCGATCGCGATGTCGCCGACCAGGTCAAGGCCGCAAGCCCGCGTCGAGAAGAGAAGCAAACACCCGCCAAACAATTCGGTTCTAGGGTCTTCATTGATTGACTCCTGCCGTAGATCGACACGGTAACCATTTCCCGCGCAGTCTTTGTTCCAGCGACAAATACTTCCCCCACAAATTCCCTATCCGAGAGATGGAGGGAGAGCCCCCCCCCACACACTCACACACACACACGGACGGGCGGACGGGCGGACGGCCCGACGGACGGACGGGTTTCCCCAGCCGCCGCAACCGCGGGCAGGGAATACACCCACAAACGGGCTTGCACAGACGGAGTGGTCCGTAAGGTCCAGATTGGGAGTCCCGGAGTGCGTTTGTGGAGAGGGCTTCCGTGGGTGCAGAGAAGTAAACGACGTTCGGGACGCGGTCTCGACCGTCCGACACCAGACAGCTAAGGGGTGGGTGAGGGATCATAGTATCCGTCCAGCGCAATGGGTGTTGCACAGATAGAGATAACTTATCGTGGGCGATGTTCACAAAGCGGGATCCTCTCTCATATACGTGGCAAGAACATGCTACGGCGATGAAGGGACACGACAGATTAATGAGGAGACGGGAGATGGTGGGTACCACTAACACATTACGCTCCAGATGTCGGGGTGTGGGGCGTGAGGTTCTGGACCCTCCGTAGGTTTTGGTGTTCTCGGCGATGGGGAACTTTGGAGTGGCAGGCGAGGTTCCATACGGTCCTATAAAAACCCAATTCAGACTGAATAGAGTCGAGGGAAGTGATGGTGAGTCCTTTTTTTTTTTTTTTTTTTTTTTTTTGGAAGCAAAATTCATTGCAGAGAATTAAACACAAGCTCTCATCGGGGAAGCCCAGGGTCGGGAGAGTCACCAAAAGATTACAAGGCGGTTAGTGGGAATAGTTTTCCAAACAATGGTGAGTGCTTTAACAGTCCCCATCGGTCGGGATGTTGCTCCCCCCATGTTGGACAGCCACGATGTGAAAGTGGGCAAATTTAATATGAGAAGGGCAATGTCGAGGGATGTACGTATTCTATGAAATTACGTATGTAGAGCCTCATCTAATATACAATGCAACAAACTACCCTATCTAGATCAATGTCTTGGAAATCCTCAGAGACAAGACATGTGGGACATGGGCTGAATAAACGCCTCCGCCGTTATTTCACGAATCCTACATCCTAGAACCGTGGGCATTTTTACACATCATCAAACTGGTGCCTCTTTGCACTGGTAATTCCGGTCGTAAATGCCCCGGCACAAAACATACTCCTTTCCCTCGATTATTATTGTTCAACTACAAGTAGCGGCTTGTGCCACCACAAATGAGAGTCTTGTGAGGATTAAAGATTATCAATGTACCATATTGTTGGTGTAACGTTTTGAAAGTGATTTTGATGTTTCAATTTAATTTAGATTTCAAAATTCAAAGGCGCAAGGTATAAAAACATACAGCCAATACACGACAAGGCTGTCCAAACACTCTTCGCTGTACCAAGACAAAAATCCAACATTTGAATGGCAAGGAGTGCGAAGGCGAGCCGTATACCGACGGAAAGAGCTTGAAAAATTAGAGAGAGTGCACCCAAAAAACGTCGAGTTCGGGCCCAAACTCAAGATATGCCTTATACCGATGGAAGAGCGTGAGAAATCAGTCACAATGAAGCCAAGAACGACCGGAATCGGGCACAAAATGGCGGAGATATGGAAGGTGGAAGTTGGCGGCAAGACGGCAATTCAATGAAAATGTCGCATTTGACTCGCACCGAATTTGTGAACAAAAATTAGATGGTTGGAAAGAGCACAAAATCAGTGCCCCTGAATCAAAAAGCATGAACCACAGCAAAAAAATTCAAAGCTGTACGGTATTAAAACATACAACCAATACGCGACCAGGCTGTCCAAACAACTCTTCGCCGTATCGAGACGACCTGGGGTTGCCAATCTAAGAAAGATCGGTTCCCCCTCAAAAAATTCGAGAATACACCATTTTTCGAGCTCGGAGCATTCCCGAAGGTCACATTCCTGCAGATTTTCCAAATTTACAAAATGAGAAAATGCGTCCTCTCTTGAATTTTTTGAAATTAATAGGGTGTGTAGGGAGGACTTGCGCAGGCCAATCCAAAAAATAAAAAATAAAATAAAAAAATTGAAAACAATGTATTTCCCTAGTGAGAATCATTTCCGGAAGGTCATGGCGATGCGAGAAAGCGCTGGCAGCCCCTTGGAAGATGTGAAAATCATTTTTGTCTTGTAAAATTTTGAAACCTTATGTGTGTAGAGGGGGCCCTGCGTAGGCCACCCGAAAAGATAAAAATAAAAATAAATAAATAAAAATGAAAAAAGAGTATCATGTCCCGAAGGTCACATTTCTGAAAACTACCTAGAGGATTTAGGTGATCTCCTGACTCTATGGGCTTGGGGGGCTTGGGCCGCATAGGCCTCGGGTACATGGTCGCAGCCAGCGTTCCTCATCTGGTTTCTTGCAAGGGTTTTCACAGAAGTTTGCAGACTTCGACATGACTAACTTGGGGTCAGACATGTCATAGACATCTCGGCAAGCGCCCAATCACAGGAGTTCACTCTTTGTGGCTATTCACGAGGAGGAACATAGCATCATGTAAAAAATAGATATTGTATTGTGAATGGGTGTAAGTAACCAAAGTTCTTAGGTTTTACTCCTGTTCTCGTGAATACAAACTTGCATTCTATGCCAGTAGTGCAAGCTTTCTATACTTAGGAGGGGAAGATGGGTGCTGGGGAACTGGAGGTGGAGGTCGAGGAGGGGGTGGGGGAGACTTTCCTCCCTTGTGGTCCGTGCGTGCCTTGGCTCCTTCGGTCCTATGGGGGTGGGGCTTGGAAGGCCCGTGGCGGTCAAGGACGGAGTGGATGAGGACATAGGGTTTGGGGTTTAGGGTTTAGGGGGGTAAGGTTGGTAGGGTGGAGAGATGAAGGGGGGACTCTGCCAAACCCATGGATCGAAGCGATAAGTTACGTTACGTAGTGTCGGAGGACCCGGAGCCCGTTACGTAGTGTTTAGGGTTGATTCAGAGGGACGCTCGGGGGGTGTAGCTCGGGTTGATGTCAGAACTTTTGGGTAGTATGGCCATACGTCCATTTGTCGAGTGTTGCATCCCACGGGTGACCAAGTGTTCAAAAAATGAGAGAGGAGATGAAGATAGAAGGCTGAAAAAAACTCCGAGAAGCAAAATTCAAAGGGCACAGGTTTATCAAAAAAACAAATCTAAATGAGAGAGGAGCAAGAAGAAGAGGAATGAAGAGTTGAGGGTTATGTGATATAATGGAAAGGATATAAGAGAAACAAGAACAAGAAGAAGGCGGAAGGGTGAAATAGGGAAATGAAGAAGATGAGAGAGGAACAAGAACAAGGAGAATAGAACATGAAAACAAGCATCTAGGACTTGTGCACATTGGACTTTGAGTTCTAGAGATTGTTGGAATGCTGCCCGCTAACCAGCACCCGACGTGGTTGTGATTTGAGGGGATAGGCCGCATCGGATCGGGGAGGGAGACGCTCCTTCCCTGTGCGTCGTTGTAGTGTCAAGTTAATAAATGAGAGAGGAACAAGAATAAGAGGAATGTAGAGTTGAGGGTCAAGACCACTGATAATGTTTGTGAGATAGAGCATGTGATGGACCTGTGAGTAATATGTGATAATAGAAAGGATACAAGAGAAACAAGAACAAGAAGAAGGCGGAAGGGTAAAATAGGGAAATGAAGAAGATGAGAGAGGAACAAGAACAAGGAGAATGGAGGCCCGGTTGTGTGAAAGTATTGAACAAAAAGGATAAAAGAGGAACAAGAACAAGAAGAATTGAGGTTATGTGAGATTCTTATGGTGTGTAGGCGAGGCCCTGCGTAGGCCACCCAAAAAAAAAAATTGGAAAGAAAGTGTTTCCTCTACGGGAATCATTTCCGAAAGGTCACAGTGCTGCGGGAAAGCGCTCGCAGCCCCTAAGTTTTTGGGAGATGTGAAAATATGTTGGTATCCAAAATTTTTGAAACTTTTATGGTGTGTAGGAGGAGGGAGGGGGGCTTCGTAGGCCGCCCCCAAAAAAATTCGAGAATTCACAAGGGTTCCAAGCGAGAATCATTTCTCGAAGGTGATGTGAAATCATTTTTGTCTCGGAAAATTTTGAAACTTTCATGGTGCGTAGAGGCCCGAAGTAGGCCTGCGTAGGCAACCCAACAATAAATAAAAAAATTGAAAAAAAACATTTTTTAAGGGGGCAAACATTTTCCAAAGGTTTCATGGAACGGGAAATCCTACAGCAAGGAGGGACGGGAATGCACTGCATTCCGGCTGTCACACCACGCACTGGTGTAAACCGAGTGATACACCAATCTCCAAAATCGGTTCTCCCTCAAAAAATGTCCGATCGGGGATTCATTTTGGGCTGAATCATTGATTTCATGAACTATTTCCGAGAATATTTCTTACCTCACCTAATTCTCACGAGTCAGGACTTTGATTCCCTTATCCGGACACTGGTGTAGGTGGAAAATTCGAAATATGGCCCAATTTTTGGGGTTTTTGAATATATGTAGAAGGGAGCATACGTAGGCCACCCAAAGAAGGTCAATTTTTTTGAAAAATGGGTATTTTTGAGGAGGAGAATATTTCTCAAATGAAAGGATGCTAAAAATTTCTCCATCAAGAACCGGCATCATGTGCGATTGTTCGCACCTGTTTCAAGAAAGGCACCGTAATGTGCTGCATTTCCGGGTGACATCATGCACTAAAGCAACCTCTTGTACAAACACCAAGTCCCTGTTATAACTTTTCCTCCTCAATGAAGAACCGATTCGGGATTTTGCGGCCGCCCCAAATGAAGACCCCATAACCCCAAACACAATGTCACAAACATGAATTCTAACAAAAATAATAAATAACCGAGCACAAAGAACATTTGATACCCAAATGGGCCTCACTGGAGTAGCCTTGGTCACTTTAAATCTGAAATGTTTCCGTTTCGTGAAATGCTACGGGATTGGGCGAGGATTTGTGGAAGTTAATGGTAGACTAGCGTAACGTGTTGAATGCCTAGTTCGGGAATCACAGAGGCAAAGCAAACTGCTACACGGCATGCCATAAACTCGTCTCAAAACAGAAGTGATGAAAATGTTGCACATGTTATTCACGACGTGGTGTACACCATGGCAAACCTTCATATATACAAATCAGTAAGTGAAAAAAAGGAAGGAAGGGACAACAAAGATATTGATCAATGGGCCAAGGCTTCTATTACAAAACAAGTTCATTCTGTTGTACAGTTAATAACCGCTGAGACTGAGACGTGATTCAAAGAAAGAGAGTCAAAGTTTATTTTCAATACTCTGTATAAAAGTTTCTAGAAAAGTATAACAATAGCCAACAAAATCGCAATCCATTCAATCTACAAGGAGATTGATTGATCACATGGTAGAGTTTTCAAACTAATCAATTCCTTGAACATATCCCTTGAACATATCCCTTGAACATACTTTCCATGCGTGTCCCTTGAACATACTTTCCATGCATGTGCTTCCAACCATCCAATGTTGAGATTTGACTCATTTACCATCGAGGCAATTGTGCCTTCGTTGCCACCTTCGAATCCATCGGGAGTAAATCACATAGAGATAAGGTCCACATTGTAAGCATGTTCTGATGAGACGACTGAATCGTACGAGTTTGCATGCAGGAACACAGTACATTGTAAGCTAGTGAGGTCACCGTCTTGATAATCTCAAGCACAACTCATCGGACAGTACATGTGCTCGACAATTGTGTATTTTCCTTGTCAACGTCGGTACGAATTATCAAATTGTGTGTCAAGGCTCAGGATCAACTGAATGAAAGTAAAACCGTATTTCTTAGCGATTGTGTTTATCGATAATTACAATACCCGAGGGTTCCTTCTCACATTGAGTTGGAAATGGTTGTGGAATGCTAGGTTCCTCGCAGTTAATATTTAGGGCCCCCCATGACCCAAATTTTGTGGGATGCAGATTAGCTT
>MU104990.1:0-24989 GCA_014871385.1 Ceratodon purpureus | reverse complement strand
ATAAAAATGAGTATAATAAAGGAATTGGGAAAAAAAAGGGAGATAAGAAAAATGTAAAAAGGATGTAGGAAAAAAATGGGGGATGGGGATAAAAATGGGGTATAAGAATAAAGGGGTATTTAAGTAATTATGGACAAAACGCTCAATTATGGACTACTTTGCATCATCAGTAGACGTCCAATTCATGTGTTATCCCTCAAATTTAAAGACAAAGATGTCAAATATTTATGAAAAAATGCATTCCGTTTACAAGGGATAAAATCATTTGAGTGAATTTATTATAATGTTGAATAGAGGACATCCCAGTCCCACAGTCATGGCCGAATCTCTCGGCGAGTGGCTGACTGAGAACCCTAAACCCTAGAAACCCTAAACCCTAGAAACCCTAAACCCTAGAAACCCTATCCTTAGAAATCTATCTGTTCTAATAAAAGGAAATACTTGCTCTGCAAAATGTGGATCTGTGAAGTGAAGCGGGTGAAGGGAAGATCGTCGGCGACCCGCTGAGTGGACACGACTGCCAGGAATCTCACATTGGGGTGTCCGTCTGTGAGGACTCCGGAGTCGTCGTTTAGAATGAACAGTATTCACGGTCACAACAAATGGAAGTCCTTTTTAGTCGGCTGGCCGCCGACTAGGAGAGCCAACCTCTTCCTCACTGAACCGACCTCTGGAATCTGAAATACATATAAAGATGATGAGGAAATAAGTCCTAGTCCTCGTGATAAAAATGATGAGTAACCTAGTCCTAGTCGGCTATCAGCCGAGTAGGAGAGTAGGGGCTACTAGTCCTAATGATGAGTAAATAAGTCCTAGTCCTAATGATGCAAATGATGAGTAAGCTAGTCCTAGTCGGCTACCAGCCGAGTAGGAGAGTAGGGGCTACTAGTCCTACTGATGAGTAAATAAGTCCTAGTCCTAATAATGCAAATGATGAGTAGGCTAGTCCTAGTCGGCTACCAGCCGAGTAGGGGAGTAGGGGCTACTAGACTAGGTCGACGTTGGCAATTAGTCGTCCAGAAAACCCTAGAGAAGTGGATTACTAGAACGTTTACCAGTTTACTAGACGAACTCGTCGGCTGTCCACTGTAGAAGAAGGTCGCATACTGTAGAAGCAGGTCGCATACTGTAGAAGTTAGTCGCATATTGTCCAATATTTTGTCGTTATGGTGAGGCGTGGTAGCAATGTGAGACCACTAGGTTATCAGGAGTCACCGGCTGACCTCGAGGAGCTCCGGCCATGGTATAGGGCGGTGGTCGCCCGTTCTCGCAACACCGCCATTCCACGTTTCAAGTACATCACACGCCTTCTGCAGCCAGGTGCGGTGTGGTTTTGGAGTATTGCTCACACCATAGAGTTGATGGAGATCGCTGACGCTTCCGGCATCGCCTTCCCGATGACATTCGAGGAGTCCGAGGAGTCTGAGGAGTCCGAGAGTGTTGGCAGCATTCACTTCAGCCACACAGGGGAGGTGTCAACGCAGACCATGTCAACGGCAGGGTGGCTCCGCATTGTTGGCGAAGCATACGACAACTTGGAGGGTGCTGGAAGTCGGTGCTCTGGCCAAGATCAGTGGTGCGGAGGGAACGCAAGCCCGCAGTCCACGTATTCGTCGTTTGGATCCGTGCATCCATCCGTCGATACTGGGTGTAGTGCTGTCCGAGCCAAGTCTACTTCGAAGGACTGATCGCTTCATGGCGTTGGCGACCATCTGCAGCTTGTTGGTTTTTTGGCTTTAGGGTGAATTACTGTGTGTTAGAACTGTCCAGCTCGTTTTCAATAGAGCTGCTTCACACACTCGGATAGTTGTAGAATTCATGGTTAGTATTTGTTACTGAGGCTTTAGGAGCAGTGGCATCTCTGATGTATACACAATACAAAGTAACATGTAAAGGGCGGAACACTACCGTTGTACTCCGATAAGAATATAATGAAATGGATAAATATTTTTTCCCAGTTTCTCAAAGCGCATAGTGGTTCTACCAATGTTGTGGAAAGCGTCGGCGGGCAGCCGACTAGAGTAACAGTGTCCACCGTAAAAATCACAGGCCCTACAATATAGACCAGCCTCACAAAGTCACCGATCATGATGCTTATCTAACATGGTTAGAGGCATCGGCGGACAGCCGACGACCACCGAAGAAGGAAAAGTAAGGTATCAGAACAACAAATAGAAGACAAAGTGTAATACATGACTAGTATTGGGTCAATGGTAGAATACAATTCTTATTCGAGGGAATCACAGTGTTTACAATATTCAACTATAACGTTTACAGAGGAAACCATCACTACCTACATCTTCTAGAGCTAAGATCACAATCGTCGGCGGGCAGCCGACTAGTCTTCCTCCTCGTCATTCCAGTTCATCGAGATTCCATGCGATTCGAAGTTTGCCATGGCAGCAATCACAACATCTTCGGGTATTAGATGGGACTTTGGGGGCCCCTCATGCGTAGTTTTCTTGGTCCTATGAGTGTATACAACGGATTTACACTCCACCCACTCCGCAAGAGTCAACTCCCTTTCCCACCGTCTTGTCCAGCACTCTCTCGCAACCTTCTTCTTACCTTCCTTCTTGCCCTTCATCGGAGTCCACCATTCAACCTTGAACTTACCGTAATTAGGACCAGGCTCTGTAATAACAGGCTCTATCGCCCTACCCATCCAAATGGGTAGGTGGTCTTCCTTACAAGGACGACAGAAAACCCAATCGCCACGTAAAACGTCACGATATGGGTTAAACACAGACTTCGGCCTAGAGTTTTTCGGACCACAGAAAGGATAGGGCTCCACCTCATCCTCGTCACCGGGACGTATATCCGGATCCGGTATATATTCGTCCTGTGCATCGAATGTGGTGACGTGGTCCCGCTTCCAGTCTGAGATAGGCCAGAATCCTTCCTGTAAGGTGGCGGAATTGGGGGGCAGTGGCTCGTTGACCTCCTTTAAAATTCGTTCCCAATACAGTACATATGGTAACATGTCTTGTGCGTATTTCTTATCCCGAGCCATGCCAGTTCTCCAGTACTCAATGTACTTAGATAATCCACTTTTAATGAAATTTCTCTTCTCTGAACACTCCGCTGCCCTTGCCACCTCTTTATCCGCGTTCTTCTTGCCCTCATCGACTTCAACACTACCCCATAAGTGCTTATGAGGAACCGGTTTGGGATCACCGACGGGCAAACGTGGTTTACCCTCTTTGTCTGCCCTCCACATTTTCACGGGTTTGCCAGGTGGAAGCCATGACGGATCAGTTGCACGCTTCTTGTACCTCATTACGGGCCACCCCGCATCCTCCCCATCCTCCACCACATAGAACTTAAAAAGATGCATTTCACTGTGACCTTCTATCGCATTACCTCCGTCGTGATGAAAATCAGCAACATAACTTTTGAAGTCTGCCACTTCCTGAACAACCTCTGGAATAAAGGCAACTGTCTTCTGAGAATCCATGAATGCCTTCATAAGGTCTGCAAGGCAGTATGTGTTCTTACGCTTAATGAGTTTCGATAGGTGACTGAAGTGGGCGTCGATGTCCTCATGTGTGTGTCCCACAATCAGGAAACCAACTGTAACTTCCTTGAATATTCGCCTCGCCGTCAGCAACGAGCAGAATGCTAGGAGAAACCGGTTCTTGTTGTCCTTCGCAGAATTGTCAAGCTGCAGATACAACTTCTTCGGCAAAGGAACAGCAGGCCTACCAGGCAGAGGTGGAGTGAGTGGCTCATCTCTAGAAGGTGGAATTGAGGGGATGCAACGTGACGATCCATGCATTAGCGCTGCAAAGAATTCATTCTGTGGCGGTGCCTCGAAGAGTGCTTTTGACTCCCGGACAGGTAGTCTCTCCAAGGCACGGAATACCCTGCACAACGAGGAGATTGTGAAATTTGGGTCTCCTGGCCACAGGGCAGTTGCATAGTGTGCGTAGGCGCCATCTCCGTGACCGTGAGTCAGCATTCCAGTACAGGAAATCGGAATTTGACCAAGCCCTGCCGTAGCCTTCGTGATACGTTGCATGCGGGGGATCGCTGTTTTCGATGTGTCCATCTTATCATGTATGATGCATAGGAACTCAGTAGGACTCTGTATAGATTGGGTTGTCCATCCGTAATAAATGTTGCGACAAGCTCGCTGATAGTTCAAATGCCTGGTCCTATCCTCTGTCAAGCTCTGCCACTCGTCCGACCCTCTAGGATACTTGGCAATGAGTTCAACGAGGAAGTCACACTCAGTGCACTTGGAGAAATTACTTCCTACGGCCTTGACCTCAACGTTGCGGAAGTACTCCTTCCTCATGCGACTAACGGAGGACTGCGAAATCAGCTTCGCGTTGCACTGCTCATTGACCTGAATAGCACACAGTGAGGTCGATCAGTTGGGAAGTTCGTCATCCAGTCGGCGGGCAGCCGACGATAGTAATCACTACAATTCAGTAAACTATCCAAAGTGAAAGAAGATGAGGAGGAACTTACGGCGTTGGCCATTTCGCGCATGTGGTTCCAGTTCATCGCAGACGGCAGTACTTTGAGCGCGGCCACTCTCTTCTTGCCAATCATCCGAAACTCATTGGGCATTTGGTCGGCATTCTCATTAACGATAGTGGTCAACGTCGCGCGGGCCTGGATTGTGTGAATCTGGGGGCGATGTACACCGGAATTTCCGTGACTCCCACTGACACGACCACTTCGGGCCGCAGCCTTGTAGCTGTAGTACGCGGATTTCGATACTCCGTGAATGATATACCACGCCACTTCACATACGTCAACGTTCGCAAGAGTAACATAGAGCTTCCGCTTGCCGGGTACAGTATGTAAGTGCCCTTGCACAGCGAAGGACATCTCTCGCCTCGACTGGAATGTTGTTGCGTAAAATTTACGCCGAATACTCACAGTATCTTCCCATCTAAAAGTCTGGCAACATCGGTCCTTGCAACAGCGCTTTGAGCTCACTAAGCGGCATTCAGCAGGGACAACCATTCGACGAAGCTTAGTGGAAGAGACGTCATCTTTTTCGCGGACTTTCCTCCGCACCGATCGATAGGCATTCTTCGGGACACCATCCAGACCATCGTCCGCGTCGGCGTCTGCTAAATTCTCGGAGCAGTAAGTAATTATATCAGAGAGGAGGTGACCCCCTTCTAACCGAGCGTGAGTCAGACGCCATCTGAGAGTTGTCATCTGCAGATGATCGTCTTCAGAGACGAAGAGAACCCCAACCTCTGTATCCCCTAGGACTTCATCATCACATGCCTCGTCCGGTAAACATACTTGAATCATTGCTCTACCACGGACTGATAGATCATCATTAAGAAGTTCGACATACCGATTTCTCCAGAGGTGGCGGTCAGGATAAGAAGCATCTGGAGTGGAAGGAATACCCGAGGTCCCGGAATCCGGACCCCAACAATGATCATCTGTTTCTACGTCGGATTCCCCTTGATTAGACACATCGTCGTCACTGCTGATATTCATTGGAGACCTAGTCCCCAGATCCTGCTCAGACGGAGCGGAGTTGCTTTCATCAATTTCTTCATCTTCGTTCCCCAAGTGAGGCTCCGTCGGCGGGCAGCCGACGGGACATGTGCCAGCCAACGCGCCGTTCACAAGTGGACAGACCTTGTATCCACTCCAAAGTACCAATCGCCCCACAGCACACCCGATCGTTAACACATCCGGTAACTCGCAGAAAGCAGGTGTTTCAGAGAATTCTGGATTGACGGACGACACTCTCACTATTAGAAAGAAGCTGTGAGGAATCAAGAACCCCTCCCACGTTCCTTTAGGAGAGCACTCCATAATGACTCCAGCGGCAACACAACGCTTTGAGCCTCCGGATTCCTCGAGGAGCGCAACTTCCATCTGCTCTGCGAGGTCCAGGAATTCTTGAACGGGCTTGACATCGTCTTCAACATCCGTCGGCGGGCAGCCGACGGCCTTGATGTCATCGTCTTCCACCTCTCCGAAAGGCCTGAGGTCAGCCGCCTCCCACAATATCATTTGTCCTAAGCAGTTGCTCAAGGACTTCGCACCCTCATCCGGAAATGGTATATTCATTTCCATGCTGTCTGAAACCTCAATCACTTTTACCACCACCACTATAGGATCAAATTCTACAACACGTTGGATCACTGCCCTGCCTGCATAATAGAGCCCAGAATGAGTAAGGGCCACGACAACGCCCTTTTTAACCTTCCACCGCCCTGATCGGCCATTCCTTAGAAACGTCTGGATCGGCTCTACTTCCATTGGATAAGAGATGAAGACCTCGTCGGCGGACAGCCGACAGGGTCGACGGGAAGTGTCCCCGCCGACGGAGTAAAATGTATCCGCCGACAACGAAGACGACTCGGCGGGCAGCCGACGCGGATCCTACGACTCGGAGTGTGCACAGAAATAGCATCCGCCGACGATGACGGACACGTCCGCCGACAGAAATTGCAGGGGACCTGAGTCGAGAAGCAGTATGATGTCCCTAACCTGTCCAATCAGAGACTCCTCTCAACCGTCCAATTAGAAACGATAGACGAAGAGAACAGAAACGGCAACAGAAGGTGCGGGACAGTTAAGCACATGCGGGAATAAAAACGGTCCTCTCAGGAAACGTGTGCGTCAGGAGCACTCTCAGAGGGAATCGAAAGTGCAATGACAGAAATAGAATGAAGTATGCGCATCTGACGGGGGGTTAGTTATGAATTCCCAGGAGTACAAATTGGCGCCAGAATCGAATTCAATTTTGCGCGCCTTGGACAGATCAAGATCCCATCATGGCGGCGAGATGCCCCCGCCGTCACAGAACAATGTTGGTTCATTATTACGAATTTGAACGTGGCGATTGGAGCAGCTGTCATATCACATGCGCAGGCCATCATGACTGGGTGACGGATTGAAAAAAAGTCTAAAGACGTCCCATCATCATCCTACGTGGCGTGATGGGACGGATGTTAGGGATGACCATCCATGCATGGATGGTATGTACATAGCCATACGTCATGACCCATCGGGCGTGACGATTCAGTCTCGGGAGGTGGGGGTCTGCAGGGTATACACCCGCCACCCCCGACATTTCCTCCTCATTTCCAGCCTTCTCTTTCTCAGCTCTCTTTTGTCCTCTTCTCAGCGCTCCGCAGAGGTCGCGTCGGCTGCTAGGTTTTTCTGCGTCGGCTGCTAGGGTTGAGGGCGTCGGCTCCTTCGCCTGCGCGCGTCGGCTGCTGTTCGTGGATCATCCGCCGACGGTGAAAGGCCATCCGCCGACGACATGGCAGCCTCCGAGAGTGGGTAAGTTGTCCAGTCGGCTGTCCGCCGACGCCACCCCTTCTTGAGTCCTTCAAGTTTTCAATTTCTCGCCTGGGTTTGTCCCTCCCGTCGGCTGTCCGCCGACGCCACCCCTTCTTGAGTCCTTCAAGTTTTCAATTTCTCGCCTGGGTTTGTCCCTCCCGTCGGCTGTCCGCCGACGCCACCCCTTCTTGAGTCCTTCAAGTTTTCAATTTCTCGCCTGGGTTTGTCCCTCCCGTCGGCTGTCCGCCGACGCCACCCCTTCTTTTGTCCTTCATGTTTCTGCTTTTCGCATGAGTTTGTTCCTCCCGTCGGCTGTCCGCCGACGCCACCCGTGCTTTTGTCCTTCGTGTTTCTGTTTTCTTGCATGAGTTTGTCCCTCCCGTCGGCTGTCCGCCGACGCCGTGACCCCTTCTTTTGCCCTTCATGTTTTGTATTCTGGCGCATGGGTTGTTCCTCCGTCGGCTGACCGCCGACGCCACCCCTTTCTGAGTCCTTCATTTTTCTATTTTCTCACATGGGTTATTCCCCCCGTCGGCTGTCCGCCGATGGAGTGAAAATCTGATGGTCTAATCTTGTGATTCTAATTTTGCAGGGCGAAGGTCGCCTCCACCGCAAAACCGAATGGGTTACGTTGGCTCTGTGACAAGGTTGTTGATCCTAAAGTAGAAATACTCGCACGGGGCTTGAAACCGAGGGTGACATTCCTCGCTCATTCGAATATAACGGAGTGGGGCATCACCTGGCGTGACACTCCCATGTCGCTGGGCTTCGTGACCAAAATAGGTCAGAAGCAAATGGCAGGTGGACCAAGATTTGAGATTATTGGTTCCAGGGAATGCGACGATGACGACAACGTGTTCTTGGTGTTTGCATCGGTTCCTGTCGCGGAGGGTCAACCAGTGGACTGCTTCGCGGTTGCAATTCCGGTTGAGAAGTGCATGGACGACTTGTGCTCTAAAGAAGTACAGGATGCGGCTACTTGGGGCAGGGGTGAGAGCATAGCTGTTGATCAGATACTCGACGTGATTGATTCGCTCGGGGACAAAGTGATGGTAGAGAGGACGAAGAACTTGGTTAAGCCTGCAGCAAAGAAAAGAGGCGGCCGCAAGTCTGCTGTAGAAGCGGGCACTGGTACAGTCACCCCCGAGACCGGAGAGACACAGACGACAGGGGAGTCATCGAGAAGGAAGAAGGGAAAGGCAGCGGCTGCTGAGGGCGAGGGTGCGAAGAAGAAAGGTGGGAAGAAGGAAGAGAAGAAGCAGACCGTGGCGGAAGCTCTCATGCTCGCAAACAATCTCACTTCCAAAACAAAGGACACCGACGTCCTTGCCATGTACCAGACGTTGGAGGAGGGACTTGGGCACTGCTTCCCCAACGGGCAACGTGCCCTTCCTTGTCAGATTCCATATAACAGGATACACATAGCTCCCGACGAATTCAAGTACAGAGCGATATTCAGGAAGAGGCAGGATCAGATAAGTCTTTTCTACAAAGGACTTGGAGCAATCCGGAAGAAGCCCGAGCTGTACTGCCTTCCTATGAGTGGTGACCCCAGAGTAAAGGATCCAGTGACGGGCGAGATTGTTAAGCTTAAAGGCTTGGAAGGACTTCTTCGACCTTGGATGGGCCTAAATATCAAGTATTCACTTAGACAGGATGACGGCACACAGAAGGAGGTACCTTGGTATGAAGATGAGGGCATCCACTGGTACATAATTGGGGGCCAGCACACGTTTGAGGCTTGTCGAGAACTGGGAGAGAAGGAACCACTGGACTCGCCTATGCGGCAGTATTACCTTAACCACGATATCATTCCTGTATATTCTGATGACAAGGATACCCTCATAAAGGTCTCTAACGCATTAAACATCGAGGTGAAGGATAAAGTCGCCGAAGTAAGTTTCAGGTCCCAGCTGGCGAAGATGCGCGCCAAATGGATCGAGCGGGGGAGGATCGACAAGAAAGATGACTACAGCGCATGGAAGGTAATTCACATCTTCCTCTTTTCCTGTTGTTTCCAAGTAGTTGAAAGTCGTCGGCGGACAGCCGACGCTCAAGTGGTTCTCCGTATTGCCGAAGTGGGATTTATTTATCAATGTCATTTTTTTCTTCCTTGCAGGAGTTCTGCAAGGAGTACCTCAGTCCGATTCTCGGAAAGACCCCTACGTCCCAAACCTTGAAGCTGCCCTTAGTCTTCGTTTCTGATGAAACATACAACGAGTGGCAACTGGTGTTCGACGCCTGGGAGGAGGGGAGGATCATCGGGGAGGACGGTCTGAAACCAGGATTTCCCCCAAAGCCAGCCCGCCGGGACATAACATTCAACGACATGCAGTACGTGATCGGTCTTCGGGACCACGAATGCAAGAGGCTGGCCAAGGAAATTCTGGACCTTAAAGTGTACGTCAAGGTCACTGGGAAAGAGGTGGTTCAACGGGATGGAACATCAGTGGAGAATTGGTGTAAGCGTGTGAAATTCGAGTATATTGTCCGGAACGAGCTCATGTGTATTTACAGGGGCTTTGCACTGAGGAAACCAGGGACTGGGAAGCAGATTGAGTGGACCATGGATGACTGGAATTCCCTTGAAGTCGAGAAGGGGTTCAATGATACAATGGTTAGTAATATTCGGGCTGACTTGGAAGATAGTCCTGAGGGGAAGGAGTGGCTTAAGGGACGGAATCATCCGCTCACGCCGTTGCAAGGGCCAACTCCAGAATTCTTCAAAGACATTGTGCAAAAATACTGTAAGTCGGATGTGGACCAGTCTTCGCAGTCGTCTCTACAGTTCGATGTTCGGATTGCAGAGGACCTGGGTGAAGTGTGCACAGCTCTTGACGTTCGCGGAGCATTCTCCTTCAACAAGGCGCAGTATGAGATGTTCGTGGTCTTTGGCTACGATCCAGCGGGAAAGGAGATGCCTAACATGCGACAACAACACGTTATAACTGTCGCTGACAGGATTCACCGTGAGGTGGAGGAGGAGGTCATTCTGGATGGGGAGGTAGATACAATTAAGGTGAATAAGCTTGTCACCCCATCCTTGTGGCTACTCGATGCTGAGTGTAATCACACTCTTCAAGGCGTGTCAAGGCTGTCCACTAATTCGTGGACGGTTCATACTATGCACTACTTCCCTGATAGTTCCGCCGGGTTTCAAAGGAGTTCTCTCATTGACTCTAGACCCAAGGTTCATGTGTCCGTTATGTATCCAAGAACAACGCCCGGGGATGCATGGAATACCTTCTCAGACTTCACTGGTTTGAAACGTCCGCTTCCTCCCTATGTGGACGAAGGAGAAGATCATCTTGGGGAGGATTGGTCAAATGGTCACTGCCACGCTAGTTTCTCTTTCCTCCAATCTCTTCTGGAGAAAGCGATGCAGATTGAGGACGTTCGGGTGATCAATTGCTGGGGAGGGGGGAACGTCACGGCCCTCGCTCTGGTAAGTTACTGCAGTCTCTTCTGGTGCCTTCGCTGTTTGCTCACCGATCGTCGGCTGGCAGCCGACGCTGACTGAATCCTTCGGGTTTCTTGGGCAGAAGATGTCCTTAACCGTTTCGTCTTGTTCTGCTGCAGAAAAACCATTTGACTGTAATTGAGATCGTGCGTACCGAGGAAGAGAGATACGAAGCGCACTGTCGGGTTCGGAATATGACGTTCATTCCTGGCGTCTATAACGTGCCCGTCCAAGCTCCAGTTCAGACCACGCAGTCTGGGGCCGGGCCGTCTGTCCCCGCCTCTGCTAGAGGCAGGATTGGCTCTCTCACGGCTGCCGACTTGGGTGTGAATGCGGAGGAGGCCCATTTGGTCGGGAAGGGTGGATGTATGGGTTCGGGGAAGACTGCGGGGGTTCGCTCACAGAGTTTTCTGGACTCCGACGACGATGTCGACGAGGAGCCACCAGATGTACCCGACCCAGACGTTGAAGATGAAGCTGGAGATGGTGAGGAACAGCCAAGAAACGAGGACGACCAAGCTGAGGCTCGCATTCCAAGTGGAGATGCAGAGGTAGAGGAGCAAGACACGGAGCAATTAGACTATGAACCAGAACCCGACGAATTACCACTGGAAGAATCGAATCCTCGTTACGTGAACCCACCGCTGTCGCAAGTTCTACGGGAGACCGGAACTGACTCCCTGAGCTTCGATATTATTTCTCCTACATTTCAAGAGCAGGGGACTCCTCCCGCCGAGCCAGAACTTGATTTAGACCAGGCGGGGCGTCCAAAGAAGATGCAGGTTCCTCTAGCATCGAGGCCTGACGATGAAGTGGTTCGCCGTGTCCAGAAGCCAACCCAAGAGCCTGCAGTGAGCATTGAAGGGCATGTTCCTCCTGCTGCCGTCGGCGGGCAGCCGACGGCAGACGAGCAAACCTCATCTAACCCCTCTGCCAAGACCAAGTTGACAGGGAAGTCAATCGCATTCGTCACGCAAGGTGTGAAGGGCGCAACTCGGATGATTGGCCCGGATGAGAACCCTCTGGTGTATACACGATCAATGAAGAGAAGTAAGACCGATGGTACTGCGCAGGATTCCTCTCTTGTGGGTAACTTATCCCGTGATTCCTCAGGGGTTCAGGAAGGGGAGGAGTCCTCTGGGAAGGGCAAACGGAAGGCTGCTTCGAAGAAGACTTCCTCCAAGAAGGGCACATCTGGGGAAGAGCACATGAGTCCCAAAAATGTGGACGCTCCACAGGACGTTCTGTCACCTGTGCGGCCATCCAAACGGGAGCCTAGGCCGAAGAAGCACAAAGGTGGAGGTCAGTGAATCAGGCGGTGGCCCAGTCCATCTTTTAAATGCCTGCATTGATAATTTAGTGTAGTGATCGGGCTCTACGATTGTGTTAGATGTTTGTACTGCCAAGTATGAATAAATTTTCGGTAAATGCCAAGTTGTACGCTTTCCCTTTTTTCAAATAATGTTGCTTGCAAGTCGGCTGTCCGCCGACCGTCATCCTAACCGTCACGTTTGTCCTCTGCTTCGTTTTCTGTCACTCCAGAGTCCGCGGACAAGGAAGTCCATGGAAAACTTCACGAAGATAGACCCAGTGCAGTTCTGGAGCAGGGACCTCCACCTCTGAATCCACTTCACATAGCCCCGGAACAGGCTGGTACTCAGGTACACGATCCAGTGCTGAAGTACTTTCTTGTTCTGGATATTAACGGCCTGCTATTAGTCCAGACGAAGCAGGGTACTAGGTGGAATACTAAGCTTAGACCGGGTTTAGAGAGGTTCCTAGAGTTCTGCCTGGACAATTTCGAGGTGGTCTTCTGGAGCTGCGTTCAGGAAAAGAGGTTTCAGATTCTGTGGAAAGCGTTGCAGCAGCGCTGTCCTCGTCTAGATGCCGAAGTGCGCTACAAGTTCGACCAGAGTTTCTGCGAGACTTGCGTACATAAGGCTAGTAGGGAGTTTTATTTGAAGAGACTCCAGACCCTCTTTGACCTCGATGACGGGCTGAAGGGGACGGGGGCGTCTTCAATTAACACTCTCTTGGTTGATGATTCCCCTTATAAGAATGTGGCAAACACTCCTTGGAACGCTGTGCACCCTACACCATATACCTTCGAGTCGAAGGAGTCCGAAAGTAAGAGGAATTATCTGCTTGGAGAATTGATTCCTTGGCTTACCAGTTTGAAAGAATCCAAACTCCCCGTGCCCGAGTACTGCCAGAAACATTCCGAATTCGGTCAGCGTCGTCTTTTTCCGGGGGATGAAGCTTATAGTGTCTTCTCTCCACACATTGATTGCCCTAAACGAAAGAGAACATAGTAGATGTAGAAACTGTTTTAGAGAGCATGCACATGATTCAGTCGGCTGACAGCCGATGGGATCTTCATGTATTTAGACTTTTACAGTAAATAAAGTTTTCCTCCTTTTAAATATATGAGAACGGAACTCAGTGTCAAGACTGTGTATTCTGTCGTGGGTGTCTTATTGTGTCTCCATTTGTACACTAGAGCAAGTATGAATTGTGAGCATGCGATTGATCACCGGAATTTTCTTGGAATTTGTCCTTCATTTTTCAGGAGTCACTGGAGGATGACGCTGAAATTAAAGTGCACCAGGGACCTTCCCTTCTTAGTATGCTCTTGGAGGAGTACCCAACATCTCCTGATGGTGATGCTCTCAGAGAAGAGTCTCCGGGAGCGGAAGCCGAGAATGAAAGTGATGGGGAGGACGAGTACGACTATCCACTCGGCGGGCCGCCGACGCTGTCTGCTGCACATAGCTCTGGCCGGTGTGCGATGGCTTCCACCTCGTTCGTCGAGACCAACGTCGCGATCCCGCGCACCGGTTCCCCGCGCGATGATTCCGTCAGTGTCAGCACTGATATTATTGCGCGTAATATTGAGGTACCTCTCCAACGATACTACCTTGTCCTTGACATTAAGGGGTTGCTCATCGCGGAGCACCACGGGTATATCGGTGATGACCTGAAGACAAAAATTCATATCCGGGCTAGACCAGGACTTCTTTCATTTCTAGAGTTCTGCACGGCGAATTTCGAGGTAGTCTTTTGGTCCACGGTTTCTGAAAAGAATCTCGATCGTCACTTCCAGAAGCTGTTAGCCATTCATCCCTTGCTCAGGAGCAATTACAGACGCCTTCCAGGATTCTGGTGTGATATCTCAACAAGGACTAATCCGCATGGGAAACGGGAGTACTTGTTGAAGCGTCTGGATAGACTTTTCTGCGACACTAGGCTACTGGCTCGATCAGGTGCCACTGTCCAGAATACCCTACTGGTAGACGACCGCCCTTATAGGAATGTACTTAATCATCCATTTAGCGCTGTCCATCCTAATTCTTTTTTCTGGGACTCTGCAGAGTGCAAAGAACCTCAGCCCACCCCCAATCCCTATTTAACTAGGGTAGTTACTCCATTCCTTGCAGGACTTAAGCAGTCTGGATTGGATGTCCAGGAGTATTGTAGGAGGAATTCTAGCGTGGGGAAGCCACGTCTTTTTCCAGAATCTCGCGAATACCAGAAGTATAGGGAGGTTATTCCTTCTCATGCATGCGGGTTTGACGTCCCGGGTGATCCTGGATCTTGGTTTGTGAATTTACCTTGTCCTCCGGAGGCCCCTGGTAGTTCCATCGTCGGCGGGCAGCCGACTGATTAGAGCCTACATCATCGGCGCCACTAGTTTTAAAAATCACATATGATACTCTGCACTCTTTAGTTTAATACGCTAAGACTGTTCCCTTTCTGAACTTCCCTGCACCACACAATTGTTTCCAGTGCTGCAATTCGGTACTTCTTTTTGTAGATGCATGCATGACATTTCACTTGCTGCACATTTACCTTTGAGGTTTCTTCAATGCATCGACGACTTTGAATGTAGTCCATTTCTTTCATATACTTCGTCCTGTTCTTTGATTTCCTTCACTGATTGCATTTCATATTCTTCAGGGTTCCTCGTTTTATTTCAAATGCCTTCACGGTCCACCTCATCATGTCAAGAAATGTATTGTCCTATGCGTCAATGGCCTTCTCTGCTATGTGGATCCCAGGATAGAGGCTTTGCCATGGGATACGCATCGGAATGTAGTAAAGCGCCCAGGTTTGAAGAAGCTTTTCGACATGCTTTTCTTGCATTTCCATGTTGGTCTGTGGTCGAAGATGCCCTTGGGAGAACTGAAGCCTTTACTCACACATATTCTGCCGGCCGGTGTAATGGAGAGGTTGTCCTTCGTGTATAGCAGAAGTGACCTTATCGACCGGGAGAATTTCCCCTGGAGTTATAAGACGTTAGGTCAAGTTTGCTCCAAGGTACAGTCTAGAAAAGTCTGCAAACTAGATCAGGTGCTATTTGTGGATGTTGACCCGAGGTCATTGAGGAGGACACCAAACTGTATGTGCTACATTCCTTGGCCTTTTCAGGGTCATCTAAACTTTCCGAACGATGACGGCGTTATACCTAACATTGCTACAGATATCCTTCCTCTGGTTTATCCCTTGCACAAGTTCGGATCTGTACCGGAGTATATGGCGCAGGCGTGTAGGCCGGGGCAAGTGCACTGGGCAATTGAAGCTGCGAGAAAGTTTGGACGTGCACGAGTGGACTGGACTGAAGTTTGCTGGGACTGAGTTCGGCGGACTTTTTCGCCTCCAATTTGCACTTCTTCCCTCTTCCTGACCAACAGAACACCTTCCATCGGCTGCCCGCCGACTTGGTCGACCCGTTTGTGCGGCCTTCAAATATATGATTTACTCATTGACCTTACGGCTATGCTTTCAGGGAAATAGTTTTCAGAGTAGGTTATAATGTGATAGGATTTACGTGAACTTGGTACATAGTGCTGGGTGTAGACTTAATGTTGTAGGACTTCAGGACTCAAAGTGCTACGGGACTAGTTAGTTTAGCGTGTTCTATTATCGGCGGGTCGCCGACTCTGTATTGTACATTTCATTACTTGAATCAACATGATATTCTTTAAAGTATTCATTGTAACTCTTATTCTGCATTATATGTCGCAATCTTCGGGTTCATATATCCATCACTGGCAAATTCCGCCCATGCACATCTCGATGTCTAGTTTTGCATTCCATATTCTGTGGTATTCATGTACAATGACACTGTTCATCTGTGGTCTCCATCCATCGGCGGTCCGCTGAGTTCGCATTGGTCATTTTTGAATTCTGGACTTTTTTTTGTCCAGAATTACCTAAATATCCCTTAATAGAATAGGAGATAAGAAAAAAATTCCTATATGTAAGAAAAGAATTGGGTTTAAAAAAATGGTAATAAGAAAAAAAAAGGGGGGGTGTATGCAAAAAGAATTGGGGCTAAGGGAAAATAAGGGGGGTGCCAGTAAAGAATAGGTGATAAAGAAACAAAATGGGGTGTAGAAATAGAATTGGGGATGACAAACAAAATGCAAATAAACCAAACGAAATGAGGAGTAAGAAAAGAATTGGGGATATGTCTAAAAATGGGATATAAAAATGGGGAGAAGAAGCATTCATTGCTCTGAAATGTTTCATTTCTTTTCACATCCTACTTTACGGGGGTTCACAATTAGTTGGCTTTAGGATTTTGAATTTGTATTCACACCCATTTTTTGGCAGTAAATTACATCGGTGGGTATGAAGTTCTTATTTTTTTGTATGCTCTCTATTTCTTTGGCAATGAAAATTTTGTGGTGCGCCATTCACATTTCATTTTCACACTCAATTTCTTAAATTAAGAAACTTGGTGGCCATGTGTAGTTCTTTATTTTTTTCACTCAATTTATTTGGAAAAGTGATGTACAAAAGGGTCTATAAAAATCTTACTTATTTTGTAGAGACCAATGTCTTTTGGTTACAATAATTTTGTTAGTTTGACATTCATAAGTCCTTAACACATCCATTCTCTTTAGAAAAAAACTATTCATTGGAGATAAAATTGTTGAATGATTTCTTTTGTCTTCTTATGTTTTTCAGTAAGACAAATTAAAAGGTGTGAATCATCCCAACTTCCCCCAAAATTGAAAATACCTCATTTCTCTAAAGAAGTGTCACACATGCATGTCCTTTTTTTCCTAACATCTTTTCTTTAGTTAAGGTGCTTTTGATATAGCACATTCTTTCCCTTTTTCACACCCATTTTTTGGGATAAGATGCTGGAGGGTGTGAATTTCTTTTTTTTTTCCTTTAAAAAAAATAAAAAAACATAATATAAATAATATAAAAATTGGTAGTTGAACTTGCAGTTCAGGGATATGGCATGCTACATCAACACAGTTAGATGTTGTCTAAGAATTTTAGCATTGTTTTTTAAATGTTAATGGAGACGTCACATGAGACAAAAATTGAAATGTCAACTGAAACATGCATGTATTTTTTGCGATGTCTATTAAGATGTCCAAATAGACAAGATCTAAAGCCTAATGGACTGGGCATATCCCATATTGTTTGTCCTTCATCCCACCTTCCTACTTCCATAAATATCAGATTGTTTCTCATATAAATATACTTACAATAAGTGGTCTTCAATGCTAAGTACGGTATACAATGTAAAGTGTATTGTATACGATGTATTTTATAAAATGTATTGTATGTAATGTATAATGTATGGTATACAATGTATGGTGTATTCAGTATGATGTATTTGAATGGTGTATTGTGTATGATGTATTTTGAATGGTGTATAATTTATTGTGTACAATATATGGCATACTCTGTATGATGTATTTTGAATGGTATACAATGTATGGTGTATTCAGTATGATGTATTTGAATGGTGTATTGTGTATGATGTATTTTGAATGGTGTATAATTTATTGTGTACAATATATGGCATACTCTGTATGATGTATTTTGAATGGTATACAATGTATGGTGTATTTTTTATGGTGCATTTTTTATGATGTATTTTAAATAGTAGATATATTGTTTGTTGTTTATGACATGTTTCCGTCCAAATTGATGTCTCCAAAAACATAAAGATGTAAAAAAAAACGTCAAAAAAAACAACCTTCCAGAGTAAAAATTTACATGAAGTACTCCACGTGGCAGTTGACATGGACGTGCCATGTCAAAAATTTTGGGGTCCACGTTAGATTTTTTGGAGGTTCACGTCATTTCCCCCTAGGTTCCATGTCAATGACCCAATCAGGAAGGGTTTGGATGAAAAAATGTCATGCGTGGCAATGCCCGCCAAAAAAAAGTTGATGTGGAGCTCAGCACCCCTCCACGTGCCACACTTAGCGAAGCTTGAAAGACTCCGTTTTTTTGGACATCAGAAAAAAACATGCCCAAATTAAGCCTGTTTTTTCAAATTTTAGCATGTTTTTTGCCCGTCAGTTATAACAGATTTAGACGACATCAATGGTGACATCAATCGCGTCAAAAAAATATTCAAGCACGTTTTTCCTTACGTTTTAAAAAAGGTCGGTTTCTTATAGTGATCAGTCTTCTCCTCATAGTCTCCTTTAATTTGAGTCCACTCAATTATATCAATCCAATTGGAGCAATTGGAGGAACAATGTCTTGCTCACAAAGCAAAAAGATAGAGTTTGCCATTGTTTTCTACCACTTGAAGAATGGTAGAGTTTGGCAAAGCTTCAATACTCCATTTCGTCGACCAAATTCAAGACTTCTTCTATGTTGTAATCCAAGATTCCCTTCACTATTTGATCACCAAACTCCAGAAATTCAATGTTGAAAATGTTGCCATCTTGAAATACACCGGATTGGTATTCATTCAATGCAAAAACTAGCATAGGAAAATCCCCCTTTCTCTCCCACTACATCTGAATACAGTCCATATAAGGTAGGCACCCCCAAGTGGCACCTGTCCTTAAACCGCCATCTTCGGATTGTACATCTCCAAAACCAATTATGTCCCTATGTGGAAGAAACACTTTTAGAGCCAAACTTTGATCCTCCGTAACTTTTGCATATTGTATCCATATGGAGTGTTTTTTGGTACATCGGAACCTCCTTTCACTTGCCAACAAGACAATGTGAAAATCTAAACGAACTAATAATAGCAACCAAATACAATACCAATTTATGACGCTTTTGGGCATACCCACCTTATACACTCACACCGAATGCACTACCAAGCATGTCTTCCAAATAAGTAAAGTCTTTTGACCCATTTCATGGATTGACTCAATCCTTTTGAGCAACTTCATTCAACGCAAGTTTTTAATTGAGAAAGTGAACAATCATAATGTCATTTTTCAAATAGCAATGATTTGGCTCGAGTTTTACGGTTAGAAGCATATAAATTCAAACACTAGATAATCACTTCTATGAGCATTCAAAATATCTGAATGTGCAAGCATGAGGACTTTGGTGTTGGTGAAAAGGGATTCCTAGCATGTGCAAGAAGAACTTGAGTCAAATTTGGATGTGGCATGTGGGCTTGTTCAAATGATTGGGGAATTTTTTGAATTTAAAACGGTTGTTAATTATTCCCCATACTCAAGTCACTTGTTTTAATTAATAATTGCCACCATGAATACTAGAATTATTATTAGAGAGTTTTTTGAAATTTCAATCCATTTCTACCCTGTAGTTTCAAGATTCAATTGAGTATTTTTCTTCATTTTCACCAATTCACAATACTCTAAATCTCCTCAACTATAGATGCAAAAGAGTGGTACTCATTGTGATAGTATTGGCAACGCACAACTACTTTGATAGTGGAGGAATGAAGCATGTGGTTTTTAACTCTCATTCCAAATGCAATGAGAGAGTTGTGCACCAAATGCAACAATTAATATGAATTTAGGAGATGCGCACTAGATTGAGTGAAATATTGAGGCTTGTAGAAGGTTACATTCTTGATCCCAAAGTTTCAAAATCATGATGAGATAGGCAAGGAACAAACTCTTTGTTTTCATAAGGTATGCACACCTATAGTCATTTTGAATTACAATTGAGCATAGTTACTATTGTTACATGTACTAGTGAATTATTTGTAGAATCTTATTGGCAAGTGAAAGACAATTCCAACATAACTTTGGCATGCATTATTTAGACACACCATCTGAAGAAGTTACAAATTTTCAAATTTACTTTAAAAAAAGTTGAATTCATTACAAGGGCTATGAAAGCAATTTGAGACAAGATTCAAAATCTCAATGTCCAAATTTAAAATCAAAAATTGAAATTGATAGCACTGTAGCAAAGGAAGATACCAAGGGAGAACTTTCATTAGATTTACATAATTATTAAGGATTATATTTATTTATAAAAGTTAAAAAAAAAATGAGGATTATATGTATTTATAAAAGTTAAAAAACCCAATGAGGATTAATATATTTATTTATAGAAGTTGAGAAGGCAATACATTGTTGATGCCAAATAAAAACTCATTCATTTGAGTAGGAGATGCATTATTTTCAATGACCCTCTATGCTTCGTAAAAAATAATTGGTGCAAAACAAATCCAAGTGATGAGAATGCACAAATTTCTTTTTCTCACCCTCACCACTTAATTTAGTCAGATATCCGGCTAACACAAGAGTATCTCAGCAGGGTATCAATCGGGGTATACCGCTTCTTCTTCTCCCTAAGAAGCTGAAATTTCTGGACCATCTATTGTCCGAAGACACTGTGTTTGCCAATCTGCCGTTAGGGTTTCGCCATTGCACCTCAATTCCACGAAATTCGAGCGTTACAGGGCAGGTTGGCGTTGTTCAAGCTTTCAATTTCTGGTTTTCAATTTATCTATTGCATGTAGAATTGTACCACTCTTTGTCGTTTCTCTTTGAATTCTTTCTGGTCAGTCTTTCAAATCAGTTCTAGGATTGTCGATGTTTTCTAAACAATCACGTATGACCTCGCGAAAGCTTATGTATCTGGTTTTCAGAAAAATGACGAAGGTATATTGCATTTTGTAGAACAAGATTTTGAGGAACGAGGAGAGTGCAGAACCATGGTACTCCTCCTGCTGGAAATCAAGGTGGAGCTTGAGAATATCACCAACTTAGTTCCTAAAGGAGGTTCTGATGGATCCGAGTATTCTTTTTTCTTCAAGGTAATGTGTTTGATGTTGTTAGTGTGACTGTATATTCCGGCTTGATGCGTTTAATTGAAGCAGCGGGTGTGACAGTTCAATGTTTTTTACATCCTTTTTGTTTATTTGGATCGGACAGATCAAGTGTGGAGGCTGTGGGACAGTGAGTGATAAGGAGACGTGCGTGACGCCATCCGAGCTTTCTGACCTTCCGAAAAGCAAAGGCTCCGCTAACCTCGTGCAGAAGGTAACTGAGACATAATCTCAAGGGAGATCATGCAGAGGGAACTCCAGGAAATGCTGCATTCTGATCGATAGAATTTGGAGGTCATGCAGAAGAGTTGGCTGTCTTTTAGGGTTTGCACGAGAATTGTGTTCTGCTAATGAGCTGAAGTGTCATCGAAACTAGTTTTGCAATGATCTTAACGACCTAGAATTGCAATTCTTATGGCAATTTTGTGCAGTGCAAGTTCTGTGACAAAGATTGAAAACCACTTTAACAAAATCTTGACTTCAATTGAAGTCACAGGTACATGCTTGAATTCTAAAAAAGCCCATTCTAGGACTATTGTCATTTAGGGGTTAAGAAATTCAATATAAATAAATACAACTTCAAAAACAATAAATATTTTTGGATTTATATTCTTTATGATTGCTTGACCTTTGTGTATTTTTTTTCATACTATATGTGCCATTCTAACCAATAGAAAGGCTCTAACAATGATAACTTTTAGTGCTATTATCTTAAAAGATTGAATTAGATGATTACATAAAGACATAGATACTCACTCTTTTTACAATCTAGTTGCGTGTCATTACGGAGTATATTGATTCTTTTTGGCACGATAGAGCACAAATATCAATAATTTATATTTTTGCAACTTAGTATGATTTCACATACAAGGATGATTGGAATTTATTATATTATTGAGTTTTTCAAAGAAATTCTAACAAATTTAATTCCTATATATGTCATAGAAATAGTAGATTCACTATTGTATAGTGGGTATTTACCACGAACAAAGAAATCTAAAAGTAGAATTTTGACAGCTGAAAAAAAATTGAATTTTGAGTTTGTTTTTTTTCCTTTGAGTTATTAAAAAAATTAACTTATACCACATACAAACAAAATAATCCTTATTCTATTTTCCACAAAGCTCTAACATAGAACTATTCCAAAACAAGATCAATTAGATCAATATTTTTTTTACTTAAAAGACTAGATATATACTCATCACATTGAAATGTATAGTTTTTAAAATATGAGGACATTAATGATCTATTCAAAATTATAATTTATGCATTTTCTAATTCTTAAATACAATTAATAATTTTAACTAATTACAAAAAAAATCACACATTAAAAATAAAACTGTAAACATAATGAATTATCCAATGTAAATCATTTAAAAATAAGTTGGCTAAATTCTAAAATAATTTAAAGAGTTTTTGACTACACTCATAATTGCCAATTGATGCCACGCTTTACATCTTATTTTTCATAAACAAACTTCTTGGAAGTAATATATTATAAGACTTCTAAATTTTGCTAAATGCGACTAAATTTATATAAGTAAAAAACATTTTTAGAACATCATTTATCATTGTACGTTTTGACTTTGAAAGTTACACTTATAAAGTAACTTTAGAAAGCATTAGTAGAATATTGATAGTAAATATGTAAGCTTTGAGGGTTATAAAATGTTGCATCTAAAAAAATCCAAAACATATGGTGGTGGTCCAAGTTGACCCTAAACTACCCAAGTGAGGGCATGGTGGTACCCAAAGCAAACGTAGTGGTTGGCGATTTGATTTCCGGCCATGAAACCGCTCCCATGCCAGATAAGAAACTCTGCCGTGAGGGGGCAAACCCCCTCATGTGTGCTAAAAAAGAAAAATAGAAAAGAACATATGATGCAAATTCAAAACCTCTTTTAATTCTTAAAGAACACATGTCAAAGATTAGAGCCTTTTGTAATTTAATTGAAGTTCTTACAATCTCAATTTAAACGTCAATTTCTATAGTTTTGGATACATGGATTTGCAAAAGCTTCAAGGAAATACAAATTTTTATACATAGGGCATAATAAAGAATGACTAGATGCCCAAAGCTAATCTTAGAGCTCATTGGACACTTCACAGAACTATGAGTCACATTCCTCCCAACTAATTAGAGAAAATTGTAATAATAAAATAACAAAAAGGCATGATATTTCTCAAAAAATAATAGTGACTTTAATCCTAAAGTTCTTTGCTATCTATTCTAAATCATTGTACCATTTTAAATGACTTTTAAGGGATGAAAAAAAAAACTCCTTTTTGAGTTTTCTTCTAAAGAAGTATTATTAAAAATAAAATAAAATCATATTGAAATGTTTTATAAGAAGATCTGAAATAGAATCAAATTATAATCATTCGAAAATTAATGAATTAACCAAAATTTTTGTAGTGTTAAACATCTTACAATTTTGGGAAAAAATTGGTATTTCTAAATTATGTCATATTATACATTTCCCTTTTCCTATGAATGCAGCTTAATATTATTCAAACCAATAAAAAAATAATCAAATACTATAAGATAGAAAAGGGAATTTTCAAAGATATATTACTCTGAAAATATATGACAAAAATTAAATATGGTTTTGAACTTATGAAGTTATAGATCATTTTTAAATATCATCATAGACATATTCATTTCTAAAACAAATTTGAATGAAGATTTCGAAATCATATATAATGACACACCCCAGATTGATCAAATATCCTTTTCAATTAGGAGTGAAGAACAATTCCAATAGATAATTTTACTGGTGTACTATAATTGTTCTTTCCTCGGCGATGTATTGCTGAAAAAGGACTACCGACGGAGGGCACTTCAGTTTCCACTGTTCCTTCAACAACTGATTCGTTGCTATGCAGTGCAATGTAAGATCACTGCCATGAGTCAAAAGTTATAACCTGCCAACAACAGTCGGAAAACAAAGTAGATAGAACATGCTCTAACGTAACATTGTCCAACCAAATCACACCTCATAAAATTGATCAAAGTAAGTGCATCGATCAAAAAGTGAGAAGTGTCCAGGATGGAAATTGCCATGCAACTGATTCAGAGTGATATTTATCGAATTACTGGAGACCAGCCCCCTGAACACAGGCAACATAGTTCCATTTCAAAACTTGGAGACTCAGTACTCATTCCAACAACGCAGTGACATTTCGTAGCCAATTCATTTATTCATATTCAGGGTGCTGCATAATTATAAGCACAGGGTGCCTTCTTACTACACAGCAAAAAACAAACAGACACGGTGCCATCAAGCAAACTTGACATGCAACGTCTTGGCCTGGAAAACAAGCAGCTACCTGGACTAACTAGAAACCCAGTTCGTCCTCTCGGAGAACGAAGCCTACGACTTAAACCTGGAGCTCGTAACAAAGCATCAACCGAGTTGCCTTGGAAAAACTGGTCTACGGGCTCATGCCCGCATCGGTACAAGATGATATCTGAGATAACAAAAAACTGGGGAAAAAGAGAATGCACTAGTGACTGAACCGCAACCCATGGACTCAACGGCCCGGATACGGATCTCCTTGTACTGGACATAAACACATGTACATACGATGCGCAATATTTATGCCAGCACTCCGAGTCTCGAGACATGGCGGCACTGCGAGCGTCTAGAGCACGCACCGGATGAAGCCCAGCACCAGGCCCACCAACGTGTGCAGCAGCTTGGAGATGATTCCCACGGCGCCCACCTTCACCTTCACGCACCCCTCCTCGTACACCAGCACCAGCGCCGTCACGTCCGCCGGGCACGAGTACGACCCGACCAGCACCGCCCCGGTCACGTCCACCACATTGATCTCCACCAAGCCCAGCACCCTCCACCTCCACCGTCGCGTGTGCGGCCACGGAGACGCCGTTGACCTCGATGGCCTTCTCGCACTTGTTCTCGCACGACACGGGCCGGCCGTGCGCCGCCACCCAACGGCCCCAAGGAGGAGCATGAGCACCAGGGTGGCCCTCATGGCGCTCGCGCTGCGCCGCCGGACGAGAACTTGACCGCCATTGCGAAGTGAAGGTGATGGAAGCTGAAGCTGAAGAGAAGCAGGCAATGTGGAGGATGGGAGAGAGCTGGTGGAAGACAACAGCGGAAGCTGAGTTAGCTCGGGCTGATTGAAGTGGTGAGGGATGAGATGCATGTTGGGCGCTGGTCATTGGGGTTATATACCTGATCTGTGCCG
>MU104989.1:0-25324 GCA_014871385.1 Ceratodon purpureus | reverse complement strand
GGTCTGTCCCTTGTAGGAAAATCATGTGGTCTTAAATTTCGATACCCAAAAACGCAAATTACAACGTACTGAGAGAACTCTAAAGTCCTACTTCACATTAATTCCTATGGGGCAACTCTACAAGTAGGGGTCAGTTTTATGGAGAAAGTGATTTCTTGCTTATAGGAACAGAGAATGGGGGCTTGTAACGAGTGTCAGTTTTTGTGGATCCAGTTCCCGAGCTAGTAAGCACATGAGCTCTACATTAATGTCTTCGGCTTGAATGGCTGCAACAACGCCATTCAGCAGCTCTTCTCTCCGTGAAGATCGCCATGCCCGGAACTGATTCCCATTATCGAGCAATACCACGCAGTCGAATAAACATCAGTGACTTAGTGTCACGGCAAGTGAAATAAGAGTCGACGTTACAAAAATGTGCTATGAGAATATAGTGCACGCATGTACAATAGATATATATAGAAGTTAAAATAGACGTTCTGGTTAGAATTACCTTCATGTACAATAGTCCGTGGTGTATAGTGTAGTGCCCACACTCATACGTCCTGGCCTGTCGTATGACGTCCAATGTCACCACAGGTACGTCGTATGGCTCGACTCCCCGTATGTGTTGCCACGCATGACATATCCCCTTCACGAATCCCTGATCCTTACCCTCCGGATAGTGATGATCTCCCTTTCGGGAATCTAGATGATATACCCTGTCAAACCTGAACACTAGAAGTGACCAGTGGTCCCTTCCTACCCAAGGTACAATAATTTCCCTAACCTGATGCACCTCTACCGGTGCGGGAGGCTTCAAATAGACAGTTGCAAACCGAAGAAGACTGTCCTCGTCTGAGTCCACGGGCTTGGCCGCCGAACTGATGCGCGATGTTACTACCAAAATTTCATGCCGATCGGTAGGAGGGTACTGAAAATACAGCCGTGAAAAAACAAGGTCCACTATATCATTACCTAGTCTATCCCTGACGCGTGTACGTGCCTTTATTGCCTCGAAACGAACCTCAAGCTCTTTACCCTTTTCGTTGTAGAAAATTACCTCTCAGCTCCATCCCTTTTTCCTTCTCGTCCCGGTAAACTCTGCAAACAAGTCACCTATGTGTAAGAAGCTGTATGCCTGCGGTAGTGTCATAATACTAACCTCTAACATCTTCAACTCTTACCTACAGCACCGCCAGCCCACGGGGGCAGTGCCATTGCAGTGGCGAGTTCCTTTTCCGTTCCCCCATCCAGTGACTGGGGTTGTCTTGTCCTTACATTGGATGTCGCCCCGCTGGGATAATCCCACCAGTTGCTCTGCCGTTGCTTTCGAGTTGTTGTTCCTCTTTAAATGTTTCGTGCAGATTCCTCACAGTTGAATCTTTCAACTAATACTTGCAAGCCACACCTCCAGTCTGTCCCGTGACATACTCTCGATTCCTGATTGCCCTGTGACAATTGGAAACACTCCCTTGTACGGTGTGTGGACAGAAACATCTGGGGGCGCCTTCATCCATTGGACGAAACTGGGATCCTGTGAGAATCTGAGCGAATCCTCTTCCACCATGTCGTCACAGGCGTGTGCGGTATTCTGGAACTGACTCAATGTTATGAGCGGTGCCGCTCCCGGGGACGCCACAGATTCCTCAAAGAAGTTGCGAATCTCCGGAAACACAGTACTGGCAGTTGGACATTCAGTATCGCTCGTCACAGTGGCTCCCGTTGATGTCACATCCCTTATAACTGACCCTAATTTCGCCTGTACCGTGGGAACCCTACAGAGGGCACACCCTTCACCGAACTGTAGCCTGTACCATCCCTCCATGACATCTTCGATTTTCTACCTTTTACATCGGACAGAAGAGTCTGATCTGACTTCGTGTGTTATTGCAGTGTCACACTCTCCAGCGGTGAAGGGAGTTTTTTCCGGGAGGCAAACATGGTTCGTGACCAGCTCTGGCTGAGAAGCGCGTATTGCTTCGCCCACGGTTATGGTGTCATAGTCTACTTTAACCCCCGGAAGACTATCACCAGAGACTGTCACAGTCAGTGACACTGAGAATGGTACCCTTCGACCCTGTCTTCGACCGATGGATCCATAGTACGTCGTTCCGTAGATTGTCCGTGACAGTGGATACCTTCACTTCGGTGGCGTCCGCGACCTCTGCTTCCACCGTTTCGTCGTCTCTAACCCTTCGGACTCTGTGACACTGGAATCACCTGTGGATGGATTTCTGCCCTCAAGGAGTCCGTGGCAATGAACTCTCTAGCACAGGACGACCAGTATGCCTCGTCTTCTCTCCTTAGAGCCTCCCCTATCTCCCCAACCGCCTCTTGGATTCGCAAACGTATAGCCGCAACACCTGGGTTCCAAGTGGGTGGTGTCGATCGCAGGTATCCAACCAACGTCATGCTCTTCTCTCGTCCTCATTACCCAAGCCCAAGTAGGTGCGACCTCTGCCCAGAACTCGTGTCGAACCGTGCACCAGCAGTAGTGAAAAACCATAGCGTGACACACCGCTAAGTCCTGCAATGCTCGTATCTGTACGCAGCGCACCCACCTCAACACCTCTTCGATTAAATCCCTCGCCAGCCCCTTCGTTTATTCTCTGGACTTCTTCTTGGACCCGAGCACGCAGTGTGTCACCTAACCTGAAAGGAATTCCTGCGTAATGATAAGGACCCTCCGATATAAATATAGAGAGGGGCCCTCTGAATATTAATCCCACCTCTGCACTCTTCGAAAATGATGTCCTTTGTTAAACCGTACATAGGGTCGGACAGTAATCTGAAGTGACCCAAATTGGCATTTGAAGAGTATGCGAAATATGTATATAAGTGGTATCAGTCGAACACACTGTACTCTAGTTTGACAAAGCATCTTCCTGACAACCTTCGCTTCCAGAACTGCAAAACAATACCGGCAGAGGTCGTGAGTTACGCACTATTAACTAAGCCACAACGAAAGAAAATGTAATTTACATTCACAGTGCGAGAAGAAACTAACCATCATGCCGCCAAGGGAGTTCTGGTAGCGTTGCGAGGAGATCCCTTTCAGCAGAGAGAAGTCTCCATATGGGAGACCATGCCCACCTTACTTCCTGAAAAAGCATCCCATGCTGTTTCCTGAATTCAGCGTGTGCGGTGGCTTTCCTTGATTCCTCCGCTTTTTTCAAATCATCGTCGTATTTAGCCAGCTCTTCTTGTAACATTTGTAATCAAACGTCCATTGGACGTAATCCTTCATTGCGTCGATATCTTTGTATGGCACACCTTCTTCGACACTGAGCACGAGTGCATCAATACCCTTGCTGACTTCCTCAATCACTTCCGGAAGTAAGGGATGTTTTTTGTTAACCTGCACAGAGACACATATGTGTGACAGATTACAAAACAGAAACTGAAATTGTAGTTATTCAAAAAAAAGAAAATAAGAGTACATCATAGTAGTAATGGACACTGTCTCTAACCTTTTTTCTTATCCACCAGTACGCAAGGTCTTTAAGTGTCACCCGGAACTCCTCCTCTGTAATAAATTGTTCCACTTGTCCAAGAAGTCCTGTCCGCATATCGCAGTCCCAACTCCATGGCAAGTTCACATCTCCCCCGACGTCTCGTAGGTGATACAGTCCAAGTTTGCGTGGTTCTTCCGGACGCTTTGGAGGCGGTGGATACCGTTGAGCCGAGTCGGCAATCTCTACAGGATCTAGAGACATTGTTCACCTCTACCTCCTGAAGCATACTGTAACGTCTAGTAAACCTAAGTAAAGTTTCCGGGTGATAAGTGAAGGGGCCCGGAGACCCCTTTCCTTCGGCCCAGTACCGTCTTAGATCTGAAGTGCCGTCACCATCTCCGATCCATACTCTTTCATCGCGCACTCTCTCTAGAGTGGGTTCTGAACTGTCCGAATCAGGAAGGGGAGTCGTTGGTTCAGCCAGGACCGACTCTTCGTGTGTCATATCGTCACCGTGACACTGCAGAAAATCACCTCCGACATTACGATGATTCTGCATCTCATCTCTATCTTTGATGGCTATACTAGTGTCACAAGAGGAATGACGAACATTTCTGAACGTGCATTGACTATTACAACAAGAGTGTGAACATTCCCTAGAGTAGTATCCCGCAAACTGTCCTCTAACGACATTTCGTACTACCTTTGAGAACCTCACGTAATGTGTCGATAGCTTCTTGTTGAGCACGTACCTCGTTATCTGATTTGATCAAAATTGTGCTCTGGTTTTCTACACTCTTGTCCCTTGTCTCCCGATAGGCCACGTGAAAACTGATATCCCCCTTTCCGGAATGTAGGACTTCAGATCGATTACCCCCGCTTAAGCGGCACGCACTCCACGTCGTCATCACTCTGTGACCCCTGATCTTGCGCATTAGTGTCACAAGGCATCAGTGTTACGGACTGCAATACCCCTCCCGGTGTCATCGGCAATGAGCTATGGCTCCCCTTTCTCCCCGTCTGGTCTGTGTCACCCTGCGACAGTAAACGCTCCACAGCATCAACCTGAAAATGCACGGTACGCCTTTTCTTCACTCCATTCGCAACCGCCCCCTCCCCGCCCACACTATCCTCTTCTCCGAGTTCGTGTTCCTGGTGACACTCCTCTTCACCTTGTCGTACGTCATCCTGAGTGTGATCCACTGACATAGTCGTCGGATGCTTTCTACAGCTACGGAATGGGGGCGCCGCTCCACTAGCAACTACCTTCCTTTTCCTCTTGGAATCAACCCCGCCATCCGCATCTCCCATGACCCCGGAGACTTTGTCGTAGTACAGGTCCGCAGCCGGCGCGACGTTGTGCCCGACTATGCTCATCCCTCCCGTTTGCAACCCTAAAACCCCATCCGCCTTCGTCAATTTCTTCTGTAGTTTGCTCTTTACCGGCACAGGTCCTCCCTTCAGAGACGCTGTAGTTGCTCCTGCAGACTTCGCGTTTGTTGCCGCCGTGGTCTTCCCGAGGACCTCAACTCGCTTCCCCTCTCCACGTTTGAAATCCGGGTACGGTAGGAGTAAAGCCTGTGTACCATCCGGATGCTTCGCGGCTTTGCATCCCTCAACATAGCGGTGCCTGTTCAACATCATTTTGTTGGAGAAGTCCCCCTTCCCGCAATGGATGCAAACAAAGTATTTCCTCACCCCGTTCGGCTTCACCTTCCCTTTACATACAGTTGCAAACTCCGCCATTAGGTACTCCACTCGCTTCCGACTAGGGTATGTGACCTCGTAAGTTATCCCGTACATCACGCAGTGCAGTGTCACTGGCTCCTCCGCCATGTCGCTGGCCCTGTAAATCTGCGTAGAGTTGCCACACTTTGGACAACCGGAAGGAAAAAAACAGAGGAAACGGTACTTGTTCAGAACTCTGACAGATGCTCCACACTTATTCTGGCAATAGACAGGATGGTAAAACCAATCCTTGTCGTTCCTTTCGACGCCGTCCCTGCGCAGGTATTGTTTAGTACACTCTAGAAACCCTTCTGTTATCAACCCTATATATCGTGTGCTTCATCGCCCTAATCCTGAGGTTCGAGAGGAACGACTGGAATTTTATAAACAACCCTAAACCCTAATGACGTTGGTGAACACTAGAAATTGGAAAATCTGATGAAATGTATCTTACCTTGGAATGCTCCAGAAAATACTGTCCGTCTCCACGAGCGCTTCCGCGGTGCTCCTGCTGACAATGCAGAGGTCAGCCAGATGGGCAGTAAACGATCCCATTCCGCAAGAAAACAACAAGATAAACAGAAAGGAGAAAAGGGCTCTACCGGAGTCCGCGATACGTACCTCCATAACACTGGAAACTCCCACAGATAACCAGAGAGTCCTTGAAAGCTCTGCTCCAGCGCGTTGTGTAAGGTGTCAAGTTGGCAGCAATAACCATGTTGAGGGCGCAATGATGATTTCCTCTCCAAATCGGCGTGATGTGACTTCTTGCGACGGGGAGTTGAAGACGCTACTCAATATCGTACACCCATAAATCAATGTTCCTTGAAACCCTACAATTTTTAACCCCCCAAAACGTCCGGAAACCACATTGCGCCATGAATTCTCCAGAGACCCCCCTCCGCAACAAAGCACTCTCGAGACACTGGAAACCCTATTTGGGAGGAGCAGGGCGATCCGGGTGGCTGACGTCATTGTGACGTCAAAATATTTGGGGTTTCGGTCAGTTTGGGGGTTCCAGTGTCTCGGTGATCGGGCAGTGTTTAGTGTCACATGCTCCTCGGGTGTCGGGGTGTCTCGGGCAAACAGTGTCACATTAGGAGAAAAATCAGGTCACAAAAAGGCCGTGTAAGCGGCACGTGAGAGAAAAAAACAGGCGCTGCCCGCGTACTTTTTGACGTGGCACGTCCGGTGCCACCGTGGTGCGAGCAACCGCCACGGGGGCTCGAACCAATGACCTCCGCGCGAGGCGTGTGGAGGGCACATCCACAATGTCGTGTTGGCACAACCTGCCCACTTGGGACCAAAGCCCGAGCCGAGGCATTCATGTCTCACCTAATATTCCGAGGACTTTTGTTGTGAGTGCACCACGCAGTTCTGTGCGGGCAGCAACTCTGGCATCCGCTGCCAACGGCAGAGGTGCCCAAAGTAGGGAGTTCACCTAGAAAGGGCAGGCTTACACGGCCTTATTTTGACCCCATTTTTCTCCTAATGCTCGTTTGGTGAAATTTACCGGAATCGCGATTTACCGAAGCTGGCGGGGCGGGGGGAAACGCGGGATGCCAGCGTGGAGCGCCACGATGGACGCCACCGCGCGCCGCTAAACCTTACCCTTCCCTACATGCGATATAGCGTTCTCCCTACTTGCGTAGTAGATTTATTTTTGGTTTGCACTTTTGAACAATATCAGATTTGTCTGCTTTCAATAGCCTTGGCTGCCATCGATTATGCATATCAATACACTAGAACTTATTCCTGGCTTATGAAGATCTCAACATGATGATTTCCAGAACTGTGTGATTCATAAGATTTTTAGTGTCGTACAAGATGGAAAAGAGAGTTCGAATGTTTGAATAGCTCACGTGTTAACAAAGTGACCAACATCTCTGGATTGACTGTTTAACACATGCATTTGCAAAAGATGAAATCGAGATTTCAGGGTTGACCCACGGACGAAGTACTGTAGAAACAACAGGGAGATGCTGAATCATTCCAGGCACAAAGGACGCACATTCGAAAGTGATATTCAAGAAGATCCCTGTGAAAATGAATATAAAAAATTAAAAATTGTGAATAATAAATGGCACAGCCTGACAATTTGTCATGAATGATCGAACTTCGGAGCTGCAATTGCAGCACATCATACTCTACACATGGGAAGCTACACTACTGATCTCCCCACCACACTCACCATCACTCGTTTTCAAATTAAGCCACAATCTGCATGCTACCCTAAAACAACAGTCGCTTAATGATTTTCAAAATCACCATACCAAAAATTCGAAATGACTAAACCAAAAATTTGAAATCTGCAATCAATTCCCTACAATAACCTCTTTCCTGGGAACAATCTGACCAATCTTTGTGAAGATTCGATGTTCAACAGGCGACGGTGATGGTTAGAATCCCCTATTGCGAGGTTGTCGACGAAGGTGAGAGCAATGCTCAACAATGTATCGACGTGCTGAGCGCGGTCCCCAGTGATTGTGTCGGATCCATCAAACGGACCAACCTCGTCGATACCTTCCTGGCATGTATCGTGATCCGTCGCTGCTGCAGTCAAGGACACGGCCACATCTGAGGCAGCAGGGCCCGGGTTGTGCACGTCAATGTCGGCAACGATGAACATTGAGCTCTCCACCTCTTCCATTGCCATCCCAAATACGTCAATGCACTGTTTCAGGGCCACATTGTCAGGGTTCTTGTCCGTCAGCCCCATTGCCAGGTTGTAGGATTCGTTCAGAGCCTTCTGTGACGCTTCCATGGTCATGATCGTCCACTGCTGCAGGTCCACCTTGTTCGAGTTCAGATTGCTGGCGAACAATTTGAGGCACACGGCGGGGTCTCTGCAGGTATTGAAATGATACGACATACATCAGAATTCAGATTGAAGCTCAATCATTCAAACCTCGCAATCTCTCCATATATCAACCCGGTATCAATGCCAACCTGTCAAAGGGTTGCATGATGAAAAAGAGAATTGCAATCTTCAATAACGCTTTACTAATTGTAAAATTTTCAGAGAGGTGACCCGATAGAAAAACCCTAGAAAACACAATCTCAAAAACTGCGAAAAGAAGAACTCTCTGAACGTGCATTGTAAGGGCGAAGCAACCTAAAGACGAAATTCGAGAGAAATTTCAATTCAAAGCACTGTGAACCGGAATGATTTACGTACATAGTCTTCGTGCAGATGGTTTCGTAGCGCATCAGATGGTAGCCGGACGAATACGGGCCAGGGGCGAAAGCTGGGATCGGTGATTCAAGAGATGGTGGGGCTTCCATAGATGGAGAAGCCTCGAGAGGAGAAAGAGGAGACGCAATCGGCTCCGTGGACCCACTCAGAGGAGGAGCCGGGGGCGAGCTCGCCCAGCCTCCTCCCGGAAACGAAGACTCCTCAGGACTCGGAGCCGGTGCGTAGTTCGCGTGCTGTTTCCGCATCTCGGCCTCCGTCGAGTCATCACCTGACCCACTACTCTTCCCGCCTGCGACGGCTACACTCACAATAGCGACAACGGCGATGATCACAATGCAAGCGCTCACACCGTAACACCGCGCCCTGCCCTTCGGCCGCCTGGACATCGGCACGTCGAACTCCGACATCTGCATCTCTAGGCTCGAATACTCCGTCGAACGATTCAACAACCCCGCCTCACGCGAATCATCTAGCCTCATCATCTTGACAAATAACCTCTCCCTCCCAAACTACCCTCTCTCCAACCCACCCAAAAGCCAAAAAACCAGTCCTCGCACTCGAAACGCGTCACGTCCAAATCCTCACCACAACCAAAACTAAAACACGAATCCTTCCCTTATCTCTCTCTCACCCGAAACACCCGAACCCAATTCAACTCCACAACTCAAAAAGAACAAAACACCAGCTTCAACCCCACCTCGCACCAAAAGTACCACCTTTCAGAGTACCAAAACAGACCAAAACGTCACGTCCAGGTCGAAACTCCACGCACAGATCAGCTCAACAATCTTCCGATTGATCTCTACCTTCGAAAGCAGAAACGCAGAGCACCACGCGCTATCTAGATCCCGGAATCCTCACGCCTGACCCTTGTGCCAGGTCTCTGACCCAAAGCACTCAAGCAGCTGCTACTCGTGAATCTGTTCTCCACCGGCACACGACCAACACACGTCGTCCCAGATGAGCACGCGCTAAGTTCGCCGGGAGCGGAGACCAATCGAGAGGGAAAGGCACTGCAACGCCGAAGCAAGCGCAGAGCGCACCGATCTAGACACTGACAGTGGGATCCCAACTGATTGATTGAATTTCCTAGACTCCCTCCGGATCCACGCTCCAGGCTCCCAGCTCTCTCCCTCCAGGCTCCGCAGAGCGTGCGCCGAGACCGGGTCTGCACTCCGACTGGCGCTTCGGATCGTCGCCGGAGGCGCGACACCGCCGCGGATTGCAACTCGATCAGTGAAACTCGCGGCAGCGAAAATCACTTCACTGCGGGTTGAAATCATCATCGACGCGGCGTGGCTCGCTCTGGTATATAACGAACCCGGATGCCGAATACTGTACATGAGCCATCGGAACCGGGTATCGGGAGAGTATACAGCGGGTATGTATCAGGTATCGAGGTAGTGTTGCATGGTTATCAATGCAGTATCACATGGTTATGGGTTCAGTGGGTCACGGGGAGCGAGGGGTGAGTGTTTGTTTCATGAGATGATGATGGCTAGGTATTACTCGGGTATTTTATAGTTATCAGGCTGGTATTGTGTGGTTATCAGGACGTTAGGTTGACTACTCGGTTATCAAGCGCGAAGTGAAAAATTTGTTCGTGGTAGATGAGCCTGGTTGCGGGTCGGGTTATGTCAATATTGGGAGTTGAGGAATATGCTGATGTGGCGTTTGTTATTGCTTCAGGTAGGGTTACCTGAAACCGTCGCTGCTGGATCCGTGGTTTGGGCGTAATTTTGGGTGGGCAGGGTTTGAAATTCACTGCATTTTGAGGATTGTGGGAATATTTTGGATGTTCTTACTCCAAAAGGTTACATGTTCTATGGGATTCCAGATATTGGTAGTCTGTGTTTATTTGATTGTCAAGATTCAAGTGATCTTATACAGGGTCTGGTCTACGAGAGTAACGTATAAATCCTTGATACGTGTTGCAGTACCCAAATACTTAAAAAAATAACAAAAGAAAATTTAAAAAATTGTTACGTCAAAGTAAATCAAAAAGTCCATAAGATAAAACCAAAAGTCCATTCCTGGAGAAGTTTTAATGTGAGAAAGTGTTGTCCTCTACCTTATGAACAGTAATAAAAATGAATGATATGTAGTGGAACCTCCAACCCCCTCGGGTGGGGTGGTTTCATTAATTAATTTTTAAAAAAAGAACACGGTTGATTTAGCGATAATTTATTCTTTGTGACCAGCAGTGCTCTGCTTGGCAATTGTATTTTATTTGCAACGGGTAATAAAATTCCTCGTTTGCGTCAAAATTAAAAAAATTAAAAAAAAATGAATGATATGTTGATGAACCTCCCCAGCACAATGCCATGCAAAGAAGCTGATTCACCCTGCAATCATTCCCTTCGCATCTCCAACGGTGGTGGCGGACCCTCCTTTGGCCCAGTCGGCGGGTCATGGCTGGGGACCGACCACACGGACCCTCACTTCCAGACCTCGATGGCGTCCCAAGTGTGGACTCTGGGGCCCAAGCAAGGGACCAATTAGTCCCACAGAAGTGAACGGTGGCAGCACAGCAGAAATTGGACCGAATAAACGGGTGCATTATTATTCTACCTGCCGAGGACCCGCAGGAAAGTCAGGAATGCTATGGCCTCAACTTCGCCCACACTCTCCCACTTGGTCCCCTCCCATTGCACAGCCAGCCACAGCGACATGCATCACATGGAAAACTACGTCCTAGACTTCACCAAAAAATTGAATTAGCCTGAACGTCTTTATTTAGTGTTAATAAATTCCAGTTTACAATGGAACCAGTTGTGTGTTTCAGCACAGACGTGTGCTTTAATCCAATGTAATTTTAACTGAAAGAGTGATTCTAATCTTTGGTGCAGCGAACTCGGTTATGGTGCATTGGTTTGGAATGATTAACTTAATTATTGGACTTCAAGTCCAGAGGAGCCAGTTCTTTCAATGATTGAAGTGTGTTTACCTGGGAACGTTAATACGTACATCATCTGCTCTGCGTTCAGTTTCAATATGGATGCAGCTAATGCGAAACAAGTTAAATCAAGGGCTTGAGGAGAAATGACTTGCTCATGTAACAGAGGCCATCAGCTATGATTCTTCGTTGAGTTGGGCTAGAATGGTTTAATTTGTGGTGATTTTGTGGCTTGTACAAGTGCTGTTGCATGTTTGTTTGCAATGTAACAGTGTAATGGTTTATCCACTTTTTAAGGATGGGTAATCAGGAGAATATTGTACAAGTTCAGGTGAGCTGATTTGCAGGTCAAATACAGTATCAGTATAGAAATTCTGAAGCCTGATCACATCCAAGATGACTTCGGTGACCCTGTTAATTATCAACAAAACAATTGTAGCTATACAAAGGTATCCGTGACAAAGACATCCAGGTACCCTGATTTGCAAGGGGCAGAACTCCACCCCGCTTCCAGAGGGTTGCTCTTTTGCCGGTAAGTACTGGCTGTAACTGCACGCAGACTGCCTCCCTCCGGATACTCTCGCAAGCCCTTCGCCCACATCTGATCAGACCATCAAAAAGTAAAGGAGGTACTGGTAACAGAAAGATGGTTCAATTTTAAAATCAACCATATTTTCTGACGGGGTTCGAGCACAAGTAAAACGAAATGGTTTAGTCACCTGGTGATACCGAGCAATCGAGATATGTCTTGATGAGTCACTGCATCTTGATGATGATCTTGATGAGCTCGTCTTTCTTCTGTCGGAAGGGTCGTCACTGGACGATGGAGTGCTTCCTTTTTCTGAGTCTAAGTTGCTGGACTTCTTGGCCATAGAGGCTGAGGTTTCCATCCAAAGTGGCGTCATTGCCGGGGTTTCGAAGGCAATCTTGGATGGTTTGATTGGTTTTTTGGGACCTTGTCCGATCACTAGCCTTCGCACCTGCTCCGGGGATTGCAGTACATCGATGAGTTTGTCAAGTGCTTGCTTCACATTCTTGGCGGCGTAAGTGCCGGCATAGTTGTCTTTACAGTATTTTCCCATTCCTGCAAACGATGCTCGCAATGATCTCTTGAGCTGAAGATCACAAGACAACTTGTAATGGAAAACATCAACGGTCTCTACAAGGAGAATGTTTATTTCAATTTCATGTTATGCGTACACCAATGCGTTCAAATAATCCCCTCTTGTCAACAACCACTACTAGCATACTGGTCTTTTCTCACTGTCAAAATTAGCATAAAAGCGACTGAGGCGACGGAAAGAGGACTCTCCGAAGAGATACGCGAACTGCGGGGGAGAGAGAGAGCTGGTCAGTGCTGGGCGTCACAAAACTCCAAGGAGTGGGACCCCGTGATCGCGAACCCCGGGAGCACCCTGCGCTCTGCGATGTACCTGTTTCGAAGGCTCTGCGGAGAGCATTCCAGCGTGGATGCATTCGTACACCGTGGACTTGCCTCGTCAGCGATGAGGATAGCAGAGCTGGGTGAAAGAATCCGGTAAATTTCCTCCGAGGTCCCAGCCCGCGGGGACCGTCCGATACATTGCGGGGAGGATCTTGGGACCTGCCTTCAGAAGCCCATTTCGGTACCATCCCCTTGATTTCCGGAATGATCGGGCTACGCTTGTTCCCACACGTGGCACAATCCAGGTTAAGACATGTTGAACATTGTGCGGTGGGATATTGCCGGGTAATAGGCGGTTATGATGGAGGGTAACATTGAGGTATCAATATGGATATGACCTTCGTTACATGCCCGGGTATAGACAGGTTATGAATGACATAATGATCCGGATATTGGTCTGGATGTGTGTGCGGTCATCTGCCGGGTATTCTGTACGTTTGGGATTAGGTTATGGTCGGGTATGGAGGCGGTTATTAGGTCCGGTGAGGCGGATATCAGTCGGACAGTTCCAGGGTTCAATGGCCCTGTTTACGGTTTATTTGTGTGAGAGCTCAAACATATGTTGCCGGTCAATGTGGATGACCTTGTTTATGCGGTTTGATAAACAGGAGGACGTACATGAGTGTGCCGAAGTGTATTTTCCACGGGATTAATACATTAAACTTCCTATTACACATTCAGCACATTTGCAGTGATGACGAACGACATGAAAGAGCGGCATATCCTGTGCGTCCACATGATTCCAATATCAATTAACCCCAGCATTACAGGAAACAAACCTTGCACGGAGTACTCTTTGTTTCAGCGGTTTTCATTACACACTCTTTTCCCCAAAAATGTATGGAAAATGAAGGAGACAGGTTCACTTGAGCCCTGCAGTTTAAATTCATATAGAAACACTGTCGGCTAACACTTCATCCGACCCTAAACTCCTGTAATTTCGTTCCCCGTCGCTTCGATTCAAAACACCGTTCACACACTAACTACATACTGCGGAGAAACCTACATGGGCGTTGCAAACACGTATTCCGTCTACCCCTGAGAGAGGTTAAAAACTTACAATGCAGCTCGGCGACAGCAAGTACCCGTTACGAACTTCACGGACTCCTCATGTCACATGCCCACTCTGCGTCTATTGTGGCGGTGTATCGTTTCCTTCAGATTCGGCTCAACTAGAAATGTGCTGCGACGCAATGGCTACTCACTGCCAACTGTTCAGAACAGCTCGGCCTGCAAATCTCACAATCCAGCTGCCTTGTCAAGCGACCTGAGCTGCACGGTACGTTACGAGCCCCATATCAGTTGTTAGAACTCGGATCCGGAAGGCTTACGCCGCTCATGAATTAAAGACCGAATTGTGACTTCGAAGGAAATGAATATTCTCTGCACCATACATTATGTAATACCATATGATGCAACGTTAGAAAACAAACCTTTCAGTTCAACTTGCTGACCTCCACGTAATTGAGATATCTGCTCTGCCACACTATGGTGGCGTCTTCCGAGAAGTCCCCTTTAAGCGCATCACCAATGTTCTTAATCCCCTCTCGTTGATGATCTGGGTAGAGAACCTCCGCTGTCGCAAACTCTGGGTACACATGTTCAATCGTTACCTGCTGCATTCCGTGTACCCAGAGGACGCCCTTCACGTTGGGGACGTCCTTTTTCTTGTACGATCGCCAGTGAGGACCGCACCTTCCCAACGCTATTGTCTTGTTGGGATGCTCCGGATGTAGTACCCAGACTGCCTTCTTGGGGGTTAGAGGGTCAGACTGCACGTGAGGCCACACATGTTCTTTAGAGCAGTTACATCTATGTAGACATGTTTGCATTTCCATGAAGAGTTGGTTGTCCTGTTAAGTTTCCTGTGTCACTCACCATCTCAGCCCTCGGCTTGTTCTCTGACGGTGGGACGTGGTCGATGAACTTGGATGGTCTCTTCCTCACTCGCTTAGGCCGTTGCACAGTCACTGAGCCTTGAACTGATGGCGATGGCTCCTCCGCAGGTAACGCTGCAGGGAAGACTGTTGCCTTATTTCGAGGAACTCGTCCCCTTTTCGCCGGTTTAGGGTTATCTTCTTCGTCCGGCAACTGGGTTGCATCCAACACTGAAACGACATAGATGCCGCATGTATCGTTAAATAATTCCCTATGTTGTTTAGAAAGATGAACACGGTAAGACTGCAGTAAGGATGCCACTCGTATTACCTCTTTCCGGAAGACGCTTCCTTGTCAGCAACTCGGTCTCCGCGGATGTCAACCCGAACGCAGCTTGCAGGCCAGCATCGGGTCCCAACTTCTGAACTGGCGGAGCGTTTGTCGGATTTGATACTGTATGGTGTGAGCTATTTGTCGGGTGACTGGACGTAAGGGGGTCGAATGAACTTGCTCTGGGGTCACTGTTCCGGGTTCTGCGATCTTCAGACTCAGCGGGACCCTCCACTGCGTACATACGAACATCGAGTGTTAGTGAAGACAAGGATCGAATGAAGACCTCGTCGCTCCGTGGTACCCACGGTTATTGGCAATTCAGTCGAGCATTGAAAAGCGCTGTGAATAACAAAAAAAATTCCCCAATAAATAGACCTACTTCAGAAAGATGCGTGAGAGGCGCACACCTGGTTCGGTAAATAATCTTGTGCGTGTGCTTAATTCATCTGTCATACCGGAGGCCGTCCCTGACGGATCACTTGCTCCGGGAATCGATGTGACGTTGACTACACCAGGGTTCACTGCGACATCTTCATTGTTGTCGACTGGATGAGTTCCTACGTCTCCTAAGGGGAAATTTTGTTGTGCTCCACCCCATCGCTGGCCGACTCCCGTGGGCATGACGGCATTGATGAGCAGATCTAATTTCTGGTTCACGGTTGCCATGTCCACCTTGTACTGCGACATGTGCGCGTCGACGCCCTCGCGCCAAGACAAGATACCGTCCACTGATTTCTTTAGAGCCGTTAGCTCTCTGCCGATTGATCTCGCTGCACTGTCGTTCCTAGGAACCCTGGGCAGATTACCAAGAACGTGGCTGGGAGTGCCTCTCTCTTCCGGGTTGTCCTGCTCGTGCAAGTGTCAGAGGAAATACATACTCCCAATCAGAGCTTGCGTTTTATTACAAACCTGACGGATCGACTCAGTGGCTAAGTTTGCCGCCGTCACTACTGTGAAAACAGGTGTACCGAATCTCAATTTACTGATTACATGACTTCTTACAACATCAAATTTTTGGCGCATTGTTACCTGACATGAAGAGTCTCCCTCTTTGGAAGCAGGTGTACTGGAACCACCCCTCTGCAACGACCAAAAGCGAAAACATGTACTTCACTTAATTTTGCGTTCTAGAACGGCCGCTGAGTTCTAACTCGACGGGAGAATGTATTTCACAATCAATGGATAAAAAAATGGTCTTACATTGAATTCAGGATCGTCTCTTCCGATCGAGTCTGTCAAGTCCACGCAGGGGATCGAGTTCTCGCTGTAGTCGCTGTCGTCCCAAATTAAGTTTTCATCATCTTCATCGACGAGGGGCTGCACAAGCTCTCGCGGTGGTCAGGTAATTTATATTCGAAATATCATAAGTACTGAATGTAGAAATTCGCGGCCTTAAAGCTCCAGTGAACCCATGGAAGATCCTCATTCAGAAAATGAAAGATTCGTCGTTACTATCCTCAGATTGTGCGTGCATGATCCCCTCCACGTGCAAACTCCCTCTTCGTCCGAGAGAAGAATCTCCCATGGTTAAGGGGAAAAAAATGGAAAAAACTTCACTGACTTACGAGCTGAACTGTGCAACTCTACTCTGCCTTGTCACTATTTAAAATTGAAAATAAGTGGGGAATACCAGTCGGTGAGGTGGGATAAGGAGGAGAGAGGTTCACTGTGGGGATGAAAAACAATAGGGTGAGAGAGGAGGTTAGCGTGGACGCGGGGAGAACAGGTGAAACATATAGGAGTAACTGCAGAGTAGGCTGCTCTCCAACTCGGAAGTGGAGGTGAGGCAAAAAAAGGTGGGGATTCTCTCTGATGAATAGGTGTTTCGATGGAGGAACAACACGCGGCCAAGACATTACTGTCCATCTTTTTCCAATCATCACGGGATTTCAAGCAGAAGATGTCCATTACTGAAATCAAAGACATCTGTGCAAAGCATTGAAGAACGAAGTCTCTACCAAACTTCAATGAAAGTTCACCAGTAAATGAGGGTTAGAAAATACTCTTACATCCCACGCATCGTCAATTGCAATATTACTGTGGTCCTTCCTCTCGAGGAGTAGTCTCTTCTTCTCTTTCGCTGCGTTACGGGCCTCCTTCATGCGCTTACTCTCTTCCTCGGCCTCGGCAGATTTCCAATACTTAACAAGGGCTGGAAAATACTTCTGGGGACACCACTTATGCTTCTCCCCGCGTCCTGTTTTAACCCAATGTTTACGCCATAAATACCGTGATGTACGTAAGGAGTTTTCTATAAACCACATGATATATCCCGCTCGCAAGGGTGGGTTGAATACAAATCTGCGATCGATGTCTTCTACTACCACTTTGATGTCAGAGTCCGGATGGTCTCTGAAATGTATAGTGGACATTTTCAGAAACCTTCGGGCAGATGCCCTGAATTGCCGGTGGACGAATGGTCGGACGTCCTTCGGAATTCCTCCCTCTGCAGTGCATTGGATCGTCATGGGCCACTGCTGAGATTTCTCTATAAAAGAAGCTTTCCGGGCTCGTTGAGCTCTTCTCTGAGCTGTCCTCTTGGATTCTTCGTACCGAATGCCCTGGTCCTCCTCTCTCGTCACGTCCACTGGATTGTGAGGTACGATGGGCAATGCTTCGAACACCACCTGCTGCTGGCTAACATTTGGGGAGGTCATGTCCGGAGGTGGGAAGTCGAATGGAGATAGCACTGAGGCACCACGCCATCCAGGCCAAGGGACGGTACTGCCTGGGAGATATGGGGCTTGCGGTATTGGCGGAAGGTCGGAGTGATTGCTGTTATGCATCCTGGAGTCGGATCCCTCAGTGCGAGCTGTGTGACCGCTACCCTGGCCCTTACTTCCACTAGCGGTGTCTTTGCTCGCACTCCCATCTCCGCCACGGGACCTCGGCAGCTGGCTGGAAATAGGAGAGCTTAGAGAATGTGATTGACTGGAGTTCTGCTGAATAGCGCGACTGTGACTTAGCGATAGTCGTCGGTAATTCTCCATGGCGCCCGTGGGAGCAAATTGGGACATGGAGTTGCGGACGTGAGGCACGGGAACTGAATTGTTCTGGAGTGATGGATGCTGACATCCTTGGTAAAGATATTGCAACTGCGAAGAAGAGTCAATCGAAGGAGGAACTGCCCCGGAGTACATCATCTGCGACGCCCACGGGTGCAAGTACGGAGGTCGTTGAGGGTAATTTGAGTTCACTGGCATCTGTCCCGAGGATGTACTCTTCAAGTTCAAGACCCCGATAACATTGTTTTAGAATCAGGTATATAAAAATGTAAATGCAGCTGCGACGTGCTTATCCACCACGGACTGAGAAAAATGAACTTAGGACGGATCTGATATACTAATGCGTAAGTGTGTTACCTGTGTCGGGATGTTCGATTGACCGGAGGAAGTGGACGTCATTTTCTGGGAAAGATGTGGAGGTCCGAAATGTTGAGCTCCACCAGAGGATGATAACACCGGGATAAAATTCTGTTAGCCATAACAAACCCCACTGTACAAGGTTAATTCAATGACACGTGAAATAGAAAGTGGAAACGAAAAATGAGGAATTCCACAACAGAAAAGTATAGAACATATACAACGTGACAATGAGCCAATATCGGTGGAAGTGTCACACTATGCAGTGCGACATATGATTATCGAAATACAATGGGCATAACCCGGTACAGGGAGGAGGACAGGATCAAACTCCGAAATCCACTAAGATGATTACGACAATGACGTTAGCCGCAGCCGCTCTTGCCTCTCATTCTACAGAATGTGTATCTATTCCTCATCGTCAGTGCCGCTTGTGGACCTCTCTTCGTCCCAGTCCCAATCTGCGTTAGCCCAGTCCGGGTCGGATTCGGAGTCTGTGTCATGGAACGGATTTTCCCCTGTTGCGGCAACAACCCGATGATCACCCTGAATCCACGCTTCTAATCCTAAAGGCCACTCCTTGCTACCTTCAGCGTATACCATCCACCCGACGCACACGCATCTAATATGACACAACATTCTGAATTTATCGACTGGTGTTTCTCCATTCATTAGCAATGGCCATATTTTGTCCTTCACTATCTCTCGGGGCAGGGAGTCCAAGAAAGTCTCCGCGGGGACATGAGCGGGATCGCAATCCGACTCTGGGCCACTACGAGGGCGCTTCCAATCCATCACCCACGGTTTCACCGGCATGCGATGTCTCTTCAGGTACCTGTCCAAGCGGAAGATGGCTAACTCGACTACATCTAACATGGTGTGGTGTAAGCCTCCCGGTCCTTCGGCAATCCTTCTTGCGGACATGCGGCTCGGTGACGGTACTCGTGAGTCCATCGCCATTAAACGGCGGGTTGGGGATCTCCGTGCGCGACTTAACAGATGGAACAGTGTCCAAAAAGAAACAGAGAATCTAACGAAACAAACGAGTGCAGACAACGAACATTGGGTTAGGGAGTGGACCTGAGGTTGGAAGAGAGCGCAGCAATGCGATTGACAGAGGCCGATTAAATGTCTCTCAATAACATTGTGACACAGTTGAGAACCCCAGGGGCAGCCGCCGTCGACGTGAGCCATGGGCGACGACATCTCATCCCTAAACCCTAGAGCCTTGCAAGAAAGTGGAAATCCCCCCCGATGAGTAAGACAAGAGCGCCCACAACTCTCCCGATCACGGCGCTCTGAACCATTACTGCTGCTGGTCTGCAAATCAGATAAAAACGGGACGGTATGCTAAATATCACCATACTGTCCGCCATCGTGGTGCATGTGGTGGAGAGTGGGAACTCCGTCTCAGAGGAGGTATCTTCAGCATCATAGCTATCCTAGGTTTAATGGTGGAAGTCCTCACTCATGGACGTCGTGGATGGGTTTCCGAAGTGACGCCGTGTCGATGATTACTAGAAACTAACCAATATACCCGGTTGTTTACCTGACAAGGCCGACCAGGTACAAACCGAACTTCCCCACTTAGAAATAGATAATATAGATCAAAAGCAGCTTTCGCGAGAATCCCTCAGATGACGGCGCCTATCATTGGTTGGATGGGCCGAGGGTCGGGGATTGAAGGAGCCTCGTCGCTGAAGGTCATCCTCGGACGATGGCACCAAGAGACTAAGGTACTCTGGTTACGCACTACGGGAGGTTTGGAATGGTCTATAGGTGCATGGGAAGACATAGAATATTTCTATTGCAACGCTGTTCAGGTGGGGACGTTCCCTTCAAGAGAGCACATGCGTTCCCGCTCACCGATGTACTCTGCTTTCCTTGTTGCGCTGTTGCGTTCCGGAAGAGTGTACTGCAGACGCACACCCAACACTCCTAATTAGGGTTTACAGAGTAACGGACAATTTCTGAGGTGCTTACTCTGATCGTGGTGTGGTTGAAGTGGATAGAGAGTACTGAGAGGATGCATCGAGAGGATTTGGAATATAGCTCTGATTACGGAACAGATTCGTTACGCGTTGACCGATTTGGTGGGGCACCAAGTCTGTTAGAGAGCGCAATCCGGGTGTATGAGTTAGGAGTGCTCGGTCCTCGTCACGTCTGCATTGAGTTCTGCGATTGCAGTTCGTGTAGGAAACTTAGGTGGTTTAATAATCCGAAATGCAACTGCGCTCTCGGGAAAATGTGGGGAAAGTATTTCACCTTGGATGGAGCGATGCGGGTGAAGTGGTTGCGTTGCAGGTGCAATACACTCTCGTCATTGGCGACGTCGGCCTCTCTATTCTGCAAGTGTCTTTTACTACTCCCTACGCAGGAATACAATCCGTCGGAAGGTAGTACACGTCCCGAAGAATACGAAGAGCCTTCTGCAGAAGTCTCTAGCTCTGATTTTCCAGCGGACTTGGTTCGGATTGAATTCGACGGCTTGGAGGAGGTGTATCGCCTTGGATAGGACCAATGCTGGTCAGAATAGTTCTGCACAGAAAAGGGGATTTCGCTCAGACGCTTACATTTGTTGGGTTTGCGAGGTGAAGCATTTAGGTATGCTGCCATTCCTTGACCCGTTGGGCACCAATTGTGATTAAGGAGTTTTCGGTGGGTAGAAAGTGCTTAATTACGTAGTTACCGTGATGTACATGGCTGTTCATTGACAGTGCGTGAGTCTGAAGAACCGCTGTCGTCGTTCTTCATGTTCTTAGAATGGAAGAGGGCATTCGAAGGAATCCACCGGGGGAGGCTCGCATCCTGTCTCGGAGAGCGAAATTACTCAGGCGGGAGTTGGCGTACGCGAGGCGGATGAGTTGGACGAAACTGCCATGTCCATGTCAAATCCACATGCGGGAGGCGGAACTCACTCTCGACTCATACCGGAGATGCCTGAGGGATAATGGAAGGCATGTGTGGTTCTATGGAAGGACAGAGGTATGTCTCATATTTTCCTTCGTGTGTTGATGTGGTGCTCATATGTAAGATTAACCACGACAACTCAGGAACTCGAATTCTGAAAATTCACTTAGAGCCTTCACCTTCCATGCACAGTAGAAGAACACAATACCGATTGGTTGATGCTATGAATTGGGATATCGCATGTCATGAAGCACCTCCTGCCTAACAGTCGAAGATGTTCTGTTGTACCAGGGATACGAGGACGACGACTCCGACGTCGAGTGGGAGGACCACATTACGTGGTACTATGGAGCGCAGGCGAGAATGCGTCCAAACGCACTACGGCGGAGGGATTTAGACCCGGGGATTGATGTGACGCAGATGGTAGTCGAAGCTCATGATATCGTGGACAGAATTCATGAAGAGGTGATGGTGGACCAGGTTCATGCTGGAGAGCATCCGAGAGGAGATCCGCACCAACAGAGATTTCCGAATGGAGTCAGCGACGACTTAGGGCAGGAGAACAGAGCATCACCCGTAGGAGCAGGTCGGGGTGGGGGGATTCCTAGTCCGGAGAGAAGCAGTGACTCGGCAATCCCCTTACGCGAGGAAGGTAATGCAGCAGGTGAAGACGGCCGTGACATCTCCGATGCACCGTCAGTCGACGTTTCTGATGATAGCTCTGGAGACGAGGGGGCGCACCAGTGGGGAGACTCTGACGACGAGACAGACGCTTCCATCGCGGCCCTAGAGGAGGCAGCGACTACTCCCTTGTTCCCAGGATCAGAATACTCTAGCATGGGAACGACGTATGTGCTTCTAAGTAGTGGAAAGCTGCACGGCTGTTCCGACGTCTACCTGGATGAGCTATTCCGGACCTTAAGCACTACCATTCTTCCTAAGCCGAATACCTTACCCAAGACTTACAGAGAGGCATCCGAGTACTTGAGGAAGTTGGGCCACACTTACAAGTCAATCGACTCCTGCCCCAACAATTGTTGCCTGTATCGGAAGGACCTGAAGGACGCTCGTGTTTGTCCACATTGCAGGGCTCCGAGAAAAAGAAGAGCAGGGAGATCAGAAGTGCCGTTCAAGGTTACGAGGGCCTTCCCTCTTACTCCGCGACTCAAACGGATGTTTCGAAGTGCTCTTCAGGCAGCTGCAATGACATGGTGGGCGACCCTCGCAGTCACGGACGGTGTGATGTCTCATGTCTCTCACTCAGCGCAATGGAAGTGGATCTCGGAGAGATTTCATGCAGAGTTTGGCCATGACGATAGAAACGTGCGAATGGCTCTTGTTACAGATGGATTCAACCCCCACGCAGACAAGAGGAGTACTTACTCTATATGGCCTATTGTCCTCATGAACTACAACATTGCACCGTGGCTTACGACGAAGAATTATTTATTATGTTGGGGATCCTAATCCCGGGTCCTAAATCCGTAACAGCTGATTACTTCGATATCTATATGGAGCCACTGATTGAAGAACTCTTACATCTTTGGGAAGAAGGGGTGTACTGCATGGATGTCGCCCGTTATAAGGAGTCGTCTCATTTCATATTGAAGGCGATGATCATCTGGACAATTGGCGACTTCCCAGCCTACGGCGTTTTAGCTGGTTGCACAACCAATGGGTTCGTTGGCTGCCCAGTGTGCGGGGAGGGCTTTAGATCACGGCGTTCTAAGGTTTTACACAAGAACGTCTTCTGTGGATGTGCCCGCAGGTTCCTTGTTAGGGCAGACCATCCCTTCAGGGGCGACAGTTCAAACTTCATAGATGAGGAGCACCGAGTGGCCCCTACTCCCGTTACCGGAAGTGAAGCATTGCAGAGGGGAGAGGAGCGTGTCAGGTGGCTTAGAGAGTATGGAAGACCGAAGGAAAATGACCCCGTCAGAAGGCACGGCATCAAGCGAGTTTCCTCACTATATAGGCTTCCTTACTGGAAGGTAAGAGTGCCACTGAGCCGCCCCTGATCCTTGTTTACAGTCTGCACATGTTGTCTTCGACGTCTCGATATTGTGTGGCTCCAGTGGCTTCATGTCATGATCACTTGGGACTCTATGTCTAGACGTCGGGGTGATGTAGCTGTCTTAACATATGTCATTGAAGTTTAGCCCAGCCTTTTTTTTCGGTGTCGATAAACTTGCTGGTGAATGGGGTTCGAACTACCAGGCTCTGTCCACCGGGACTTCTAACCATTCATTTAGCGTATGTTGTTCTCTTAGATAGCGTATAATGACTGCTGGAATTGGATTATATGATCATGCTGTTCGACGACATGAATTGCACATGTCGATGCTCACCTGCGCATGATCTGGTACTGTGTGACCAGATGAATATGTAGCAGACTATGTTTCTCGGTGCAATGGTCAGTCGTGCTTGCTGATCCCCCATTCTTATATTTTCAGCTGAAGTCTCACAACTTTCTTCATGGTGCTGTGAATAGGAACTTCCAGTTAGGCACACACTCGACGTCATGCATGTGGAAAAGAATATAGCGGTTACAATTACTGGATTTTTACTCGGTGAAGAAGACACGATAGCCGTGCGAAAGGACCTACAGGATCAAGGGGTCATGCCTAGTCTGCATCTTGTGCGGGATGAGTTAACCGATAGCTACCTGATGCCGCAGGCACCCTACGTTCTTAGCCCCGGTGAGAAACGACGAGTCCTACAGACGATCAAGAATGTTTCAAACACCGACTGGTCACTGTTCGAACTTGTCGAAGGTAGTTAACTTGGATAAAGGGAAGTTCCAGTTCATGAAAAAGCCACGACTGGCATGTTGTTCTAGAGGAGGTGTTACCTGCCGCCTTGAGAGGGTCGCTCGCAGATGGACCTCGGGTAGCTGTTATTCGACTAGGGCACTGCTTCAAGAAGATTTGCGAGAAACAAGTAACCGTGAGTGAGCTCCCGAACTTATTGAACTACATTGCCGAAACTTGCTCTCTGCTGGAGATATACTTCCCACTGGCGTATTGGAATATAATGCCCCATCTCGTACTTCACTTGCCAAGGGAGCTTTACTGGTGCGGGCCCGTTCATGCCCGCTGGATGTATAGCGTGGAAAGGTACTTAGGTCACTTGAAGAGCCTCGTGCGTAATAAGGCCAGACCCGAAGGATCCATTGCCCAGGGTTATATGTATACGGAAGCCATCGGATTCGTCACAGAGCATTTCCAAATGTATCCAGGAGTTGCGAGACTACTCTGGGACATGGAAGAAGACGAACAGGACGCAGGGGAGGTGATGGAGGGGGCAGGGTCGTGAGCAATTCTGGGACGACATTGAATTGAAGAACTTCACGAACATGTTTTGCGTCACTGCGTCCACACGGAGGACCTCTATAGGTATGCTACCCTCATGCGTACTGTTTGGGTCAGTGTCATCGCATTGGTGACTAAATAAAGAGTGCTCTAACTGTTATTAAAACGAGTACGTAGAGTACTGTTTAACTCTACAAACAGCCGTTTCTGTTGCAGTATTTTCTCAGAGGAAAGAAGATCGCTTAGGGGTCGCAATCCAAGGAGACTCGTTCCATTCGCAGACTGGATCGAAGAGAGAGTGCGTCAAATGGGAATCGATGGTCATAACCCCTCTCCAGATCTGGTGACTATGTCCAGACTTCCGTCTCCGTACGTAAAGCATCATAACTCGATGTGGGCTTCGGCTACCACTTCAGAACTGACGAAGAGGACGGGAAACAACAACGTAACCTTCGACGCTGGAGTGGCAGCCATCATAAACCAAACCTGCCGTTCTTCAGTGTCGGATGTGAACCAAATTGAGTCGGAGCTCCTTTATGTAGGAATTATTAAGGACATACTGCGCGTTGACTACGGACATTTGAAGTTCAACGTATTGAGGTGTTCATGGAATCAAGCCTGATCTCGCAGGGGAGCCGACAATCAAAGTAGACCAAGACGGTTTTTGGCTCGTAAAACACGCTGCTCGACAGAGTGCAGACGTCGAGCCGTATCTCATGGCCGCACATGCCGTCAGGTCAGTTAATCGACGCAATTCCCTTTCATTCGTACAGTCTCCCAATGTTTGCATTCCGGTCTAAGCTGAACCTCTGAATTGCAATCATGAGCATCG
>MU104988.1:0-25579 GCA_014871385.1 Ceratodon purpureus | reverse complement strand
ACGCACTACGCGGATGGATTTAGACCCGGGGATTGATGTGACGCAGATGGTAGTCGAAGCTCATGATATCGTGGACAGAATTCATGAAGAGGTGATGGTGGACCAGGTTCATGCTGGAGAGCATCCGAGAGGAGATCCGCACCAACAGAGATTTCCGAATGGAGTCAGCGACGACTTAGGGCAGGAGAACAGAGCATCACCCGTAGGAGCAGGTCGGGGTGGGGGGATTCCTAGTCCGGAGAGAAGCAGTGACTCGGCAATCCCCTTACGCGAGGAAGGTAATGCAGCAGGTGAAGACGGCCGTGACATCTCCGATGCACCGTCAGTCGACGTTTCTGATGATAGCTCTGGAGACGAGGGGGCGCACCAGTGGGGAGACTCTGACGACGAGACAGACGCTTCCATCGCGGCCCTAGAGGAGGCAGCGACTACTCCCTTGTTCCCAGGATCAGAATACTCTAGCATGGGAACGACGTATGTGCTTCTAAGTAGTGGAAAGCTGCACGGCTGTTCCGACGTCTACCTGGATGAGCTATTCCGGACCTTAAGCACTACCATTCTTCCTAAGCCGAATACCTTACCCAAGACTTACAGAGAGGCATCCGAGTACTTGAGGAAGTTGGGCCACACTTACAAGTCAATCGACTCCTGCCCCCAACAATTGTTGCCTGTATCGGAAGGACCTGAAGGACGCTCGTGTTTGTCCACATTGCAGGGCTCCGAGAAAAAGAAGAGCAGGGAGATCAGAAGTGCCGTTCAAGGTTACGAGGGCCTTCCCTCTTACTCCGCGACTCAAACGGATGTTTCGAAGTGCTCTTCAGGCAGCTGCAATGACATGGTGGGCGACCCTCGCAGTCACGGACGGTGTGATGTCTCATGTCTCTCACTCAGCGCAATGGAAGTGGATCTCGGAGAGATTTCATGCAGAGTTTGGCCATGACGATAGAAACGTGCGAATGGCTCTTGTTACAGATGGATTCAACCCCCACGCAGACAAGAGGAGTACTTACTCTATATGGCCTATTCTCCTCATGAACTACAACATTGCACCGTGGCTTACGACGAAGAATTATTTTATTATGTTGGGGATCCTAATCCCGGGTCCTAAATCCGTAACAGCTGATTACTTCGATATCTATATGGAGCCACTGATTGAAGAACTCTTACATCTTTGGGAAGAAGGGGTGTACTGCATGGATGTCGCCCGTTATAAGGAGTCGTCTCATTTCATATTGAAGGCGATGATCATCTGGACAATTGGCGACTTCCCAGCCTACGGCGTTTTAGCTGGTTGCACAACCAATGGGTTCGTTGGCTGCCCAGTGTGCGGGGAGGGCTTTAGATCACGGCGTTCTAAGGTTTTACACAAGAACGTCTTCTGTGGATGTGCCCGCAGGTTCCTTGTTAGGGCAGACCATCCCTTCAGGGGCGACAGTTCAAACTTCATAGATGAGGAGCACCGAGTGGCCCCTACTCCCGTTACCGGAAGTGAAGCATTGCAGAGGGGAGAGGAGCGTGTCAGGTGGCTTAGAGAGTATGGAAGACCGAAGGAAAATGACCCCGTCAGAAGGCACGGCATCAAGCGAGTTTCCTCACTATATAGGCTTCCTTACTGGAAGGTAAGAGTGCCACTGAGCCGCCCCTGATCCTTGTTTACAGTCTGCACATGTTGTCTTCGACGTCTCGATATTGTGTGGCTCCAGTGGCTTCATGTCATGATCACTTGGGACTCTATGTCTAGACGTCGGGGTGATGTAGCTGTCTTAACATATGTCATTGAAGTTTAGCCCAGCCTTTTTTTTCGGTGTCGATAAACTTGCTGGTGAATGGGGTTCGAACTACCAGGCTCTGTCCACCGGGACTTCTAACCATTCATTTAGCGTATGTTGTTCTCTTAGATAGCGTATAATGACTGCTGGAATTGGATTATATGATCATGCTGTTCGACGACATGAATTGCACATGTCGATGCTCACCTGCGCATGATCTGGTACTGTGTGACCAGATGAATATGTAGCAGACTATGTTTCTCGGTGCAATGGTCAGTCGTGCTTGCTGATCCCCCATTCTTATATTTTCAGCTGAAGTCTCACAACTTTCTTCATGGTGCTGTGAATAGGAACTTCCAGTTAGGCACACACTCGACGTCATGCATGTGGAAAAGAATATAGCGGTTACAATTACTGGATTTTTACTCGGTGAAGAAGACACGATAGCCGTGCGAAAGGACCTACAGGATCAAGGGGTCATGCCTAGTCTGCATCTTGTGCGGGATGAGTTAACCGATAGCTACCTGATGCCGCAGGCACCCTACGTTCTTAGCCCCGGTGAGAAACGACGAGTCCTACAGACGATCAAGAATGTTCAAACACCGACTGGTCACTGTTCGAACTTGTCGAAGGTAGTTAACTTGGATAAAGGGAAGTTCCAGTTCATGAAAAGCCACGACTGGCATGTTGTTCTAGAGGAGGTGTTACCTGCCGCCTTGAGAGGGTCGCTCGCAGATGGACCTCGGGTAGCTGTTATTCGACTAGGGCACTGCTTCAAGAAGATTTGCGAGAAACAAGTAACCGTGAGTGAGCTCCCGAACTTATTGAACTACATTGCCGAAACTTGCTCTCTGCTGGAGATATACTTCCCACTGGCGTATTGGAATATAATGCCCCATCTCGTACTTCACTTGCCAAGGGAGCTTTACTGGTGCGGGCCCGTTCATGCCCGCTGGATGTATAGCGTGGAAAGGTACTTAGGTCACTTGAAGAGCCTCGTGCGTAATAAGGCCAGACCCGAAGGATCCATTGCCCAGGGTTATATGTATACGGAAGCCATCGGATTCGTCACAGAGCATTTCCAAATGTATCCAGGAGTTGCGAGACTACTCTGGGACATGGAAGAAGACGAACAGGACGCAGGGGAGGTGATGGAGGGGCAGGGTCGTGAGCAATTCTGGGACGACATTGAATTGAAGAAACTTCACGAACATGTTTTGCGTCACTGCGTCCACACGGAGGACCTCTATAGGTATGCTACCCTCATGCGTACTGTTTGGGTCAGTGTCATCGCATTGGTGACTAAATAAAGAGTGCTCTAACTGTTATTAAAACGAGTACGTAGAGTACTGTTTAACTCTACAGCCGTTTCTGTTGCAGTATTTTCTCAGAGGAAAGAAGATCGCTTAGGGGTCGCAATCCAAGGAGACTCGTTCCATTCGCAGACTGGATCGAAGAGAGAGTGCGTCAAATGGGAATCGATGGTCATAACCCCTCTCCAGATCTGGTGACTATGTCCAGACTTCCGTCTCCGTACGTAAAGCATCATAACTCGATGTGGGCTTTCGGCTACCACTTCAGAACTGACGAAGAGGACGGGAAACAACACGTAACCTTCGACGCTGGAGTGGCAGCCATCATAAACCAAACCTGCCGTTCTTCAGTGTCGGATGTGAACCAAATTGAGTCGGAGCTCCTTTATGTAGGAATTATTAAGGACATACTGCGCGTTGACTACGGACATTTGAAGTTCAACGTATTGAGGTGTTCATGGATCAAGCCTGATCTCGCAGGGGAGCCGACAATCAAAGTAGACCAAGACGGTTTTTGGCTCGTAAAACACGCTGCTCGACAGAGTGCAGACGTCGAGCCGTATCTCATGGCCGCACATGCCCGTCAGGTCAGTTAATCGACGCAATTCCCTTTCATTCGTACAGTCTCCCAATGTTTGCATTCCGGTCTAAGCTGAACCTCTGAATTGCATCATGAGCATCGTATCACTTATCACAGTCGTCATTATGGACTACCCAATGCCGAACAGGTTTATTTTGTCGATGATCCATACAATGAAGAATGGAAGGTTGTGAGGTACAAGGAGCCGAGATCACGGCGGGTCACTGATGGGCTACCAGACGCTTCTCTTAGCGCACCAGGTCGGACCACTGCCACCGAGCTTAACATTGCTAGAGGACAAGGCGAGGCTGCAGCTGAGCCTCAGAGGCAGCCAGTACTAGAGGCCGACGTGGTGCATGTCATGGCACACGAAGAGGTCGACGAAGAAGCAGCTTACATGCAAACGGACCACATCCATTCCGATTCAGAGGACGACATCCCCAACGACGAGGCAGCAGTTCCAGTGATTCCCGTACCTAATGCGATTGACGATGCATAACTCTAACGAGTTTGAAATGCCATCAGCCCTTCACGCAGAGCTTGAACTCGGTGTTACTACGGCATTCCCTAAGACATTGGTACGTCAATTCAGCGAATGAATCCTTCATTACAGTCTCTCACAGCATTCTGCAAACTGATCAGTTGAGGTTACTCTCTGAGGTCAGTAACTGAATAACTCCCCAAAAGTTTTTCCGCAACCTCTATATTCTAGGTTCTGTTCAGAGAAATACCGTGTGCTTCTCTGGCCATGGGGCATCAGTAGGTCCACGGTTTAGTATATCCACATCCCTCTTAGGTAATATGTTCACACGTCCAAACTGAGTCAGAGGCTCGTCCCATGTACTGACTTGTCAGAACTTGCTTCACGTACGAGCCAAGGTTCTGACGGAGGACGGTCATGTCACCAGCACCGGACACTGAGTAGGCGGAGCCTCTTTCACCTGTCACAAAATCTTAGCCTGTTTGTCTATTCAGGAAGTCCATCTAATCAATCATAATCCAGAGGACGAGTACATACGCATGTCAGTTCCAGCCGTTTCGAGTCCATTCCATCAAAGTAGGCGTAGGTCATGCCGTCATGGGGCACTGAAGTAGACATGAGTAGAACGCATAGCATCCCATCAGCGAGGCGGCTCCTTCTAGTTTCACATGTCATTATTCTGTCACCTCTGGGCTGTAATTAGCAGCAGTCTGCCTCGCTGTATCGTCAATGAGTGGAAGGTGTTGTGGAGAATTGACAGGTTAGTGACACAATGACCATCGTGGCGTATCCACACCCGTCACGCATTGGATTTCAGCATCATATTATGACAGGGAGCAATAGATGTGAGGTGACTACCAGCCCCAATCAATTGTCGGCTGTCTTCTAGAACCCTAATTTCCTCAGAATAAAGCGAGTCGCCTGAGAGATGGAGAGGCGGATGCTCCTCAATGCTTCCATCGCACAGGTGGGCGGAGCCTCCAGAGTGCGAACCCGTCGACTGATGCTTTCTGGCGTCTGTGTGCTAATCCACTCCTTCCCCGGTGCGTGCGAAGCAGAATCACGGGCTTCATTACTGAACCAGGTACGCGCTTCCATCTATGATATTATGTTCCGAATAGTATTTCCATGTGCTTGTACCATGCTGACTTCTCCATATCTTGTCGACGGTCCAGACGCCCTTCTCCTCCATATTGTGTGTGTTTGAATGACTCGTAACCATTTCATCCTCCGAATTTGTTGGGTTCTCGTTCCTCTTTGCTGGAGTTGTGTAGTTAGTGCGCCTTTTTTTTATTTACAATGGAATAGAATTTAACCCTTGCTGTCTCGGCTATGGAAGACTTAATCAATATGATGTCTTCTGTATGTCTTCGCAGACATGGCCATCGACAGCCATGACATTCCACGGAACCCTCATCGGGGATCGCCACGATGGTTTTTCGTGGACAAGAAACTGAATAACTACGGATACTTGCCGGGAGCCCCGAGACGCGACCGGGACGCACTTCCAGACATAGTCGTGAACGAGGAGAAGTGTGCGAAGCGATGGGGACCAAAGCAACACGGCAAATTCTGGTACGCGCGGCCAGGTTCGAGCGAGAGTCCGAGAATGATACAGAGGATTGAGAGTCTGTACGAGGTTACCCACCAGCGCCCAATGGGGAAGCAGCGCTGCATTGGACTCGCCTTTGCACGGGGACTGATTGCAGAGAAGCTCGGGCACGCAGTGGATTGGGCCTCCTTTGCCGCCAAGCAGTGTCAGCGGGGGGGGCGTCCGTTCATATCCTTAGAAGAGCTGAGAAGCAAAACAAGACGGGAGTCCGGTTGGTGGCCACGGATTGAGGCGTCGGAGCTGAACGCGAATGACTTGGAGGGGGCTCCGGATGACTGGGAGGTTAATAGGCATCCTCGGCAGATGAACATGAGGCTCATCAACGGCTACGACTTGAAGGATGCCTTGCCAACGAGGCCGGACACCGTCGTCTCCCCACCACTGTACGGGCGAGTGGTTCATATCGGAGGTCAGCCCCCCTACCGTTTCCCTTCAAGTACCTTGAATATGAATTCTACTCCGCTACTCTGACATGAAATTACATTGTTCTGTACTGAAATAGATGCTGGCTGTTTGTACATAGTGTCGTCGCATGCAGACAGTGATACTGCAAGCTCTGGGAGTGACTCGTCGGAGAAGATAGTTAATAACCACGGTGAGTCTCCTGTCATCCATTATGTACGCTGATGTTCAATCCAGTGTTAGTTAAATAATCCTACAATTGGAGGACATTGTGCTTGGTGGAATCCACTACGTCTGCCAATCATTAGAATGTATCGAGGCGTGTGGTCCAATTCGTGCAGGTACAGCTCCACTCTCGGTTGAAGAGGTCCAATCCGCGGAAGTACCACCTATTGCAACACAAGGATCACCAATCGTAGAAGGAGGCAACGAGTGGGACAGCTGCCCCGTGTCACCAGGACCAGGTACTATTATGTACTCCAGAAATAGCCTCGGTTTAGCTTGTTAGTAGATTTGAAGATATAACACTTAAGTGTTTAGTCGAATAGAAGCACTTTTTAACTTGCTAATGGGTGGCCGTCAGCAGTTTCTCCTGTCGGTGGTCGCCAGGTTGGACGATCCACATCGGACTCTGATTACGAGCCGTCCGACAGGCATAGGACTGAAACGAGTATCCACCCATCCGCCGGCGTGGAGCGCGACCTCGAGGACATTGTTAGCGATGAGGATGTCCTCGGAGTAGACATCTCCGACCGTGTTCACGCCGAATGTGAGTTTTCAAGAGTTCCCCTGTCATTGTCTCATCCTGAAATTGTAGTCGAGAAGTGAGACACCTAAACCTTACTGAACCTATTCGACTTCAGAACCACAACCCGTCTTGATTTTTTTTTTAATCTCATGCGACGACGTGGGCTTACTGTACCTCTGAATTTTGCAGTGGATCACTGGGCCGTGGAGGCTGGATTCTACACAATCGAACCCGAAGCACAGTTGACCTTCCTCCAAGAGAAGGAGACGGAGTTCAAGAGAGAGTCGAAGAAGCGGAAGGCGGAGGAGGAGGCACAGGAAGGGTGGCTTACGAAGATGAGATGGAAAACAATTGACATGGCTTTTCCACCTGAGGGGAATGAGGCGTCGCAGGTGCCGGATTGCAACATCGTAGTGGACAAGTATGTGGCGGATTCCAACGTTTCTGTGAAGTTCTCACCGCTGAGGTTCCAGCGACGTCCACTATTACTCCCTCGCGGTGAGCGATCTATCACCTTTCACTTACATAAGGATAATCTCTACTGCTGAGTTGCTTACGTACTCATGAATATATATAACGTATCACTTTTTGTGAGTGCTGATAGTCGTAGCCATGTCTCCTGTAACAGCAGTTACACTTATAGAATATCTCTGTACTACGTGTGTGAATTTGACGCAGAGGTTGCGGCTTCTGGTTCGGGATCGGGAGATTACGATGCGAATGTTGGAAGGAATATGGGGAGCATCAATATCGGGGACACCGATAGCGACTGATGTGTTCAGAATTGGAGGGCTTCAGTAATAGTATGAGTACTGGGGGGTTTTGGTCTGTACATAAATCATTTTGATGCACATCCGGACGGGCTGATATAGAGCTTTAAAATGAACTTGACGACTGCCGGAGAGTTAGTGTGATCGTAAAGTAGGTGTGATCGGAAATTAGGTGTGAGCTTAACATTTTCTTTGAACTCACTCGGGTATCATGTGCGTGATTGCACCGGACTGAGCGTATCCGCTATGTGGTGCACTCGTTACATACTTCTATAATGGATAATTGAATTTCGTTTCTATCTTCGTATTACTACAGGCCCATGAATTCCACTGCTTTTTCTGTGAAATGGCGTGCTTGTCATGTACTGGACTGGATGTGGTCGTTCAAAGTATTAGGAAAAAAATTGCATCCCTCAGACGTCTATTTGAATCTAAGTGACGACGCGGTACAACTACCGTAATGTGGATCAACAGTAATATCATCAGGAAAAAAAGCGTACTGTACACATTGAGGTCATTCTCCCACATGAAGCACCGGGCATCAACCGGCACCCGAGTCACCCCAACGAGGACGACCTCGAAATCGTGGGACCTAAAATTCCCGGCGTCTTGGACCAGTAATCTCGTAGCTATGTCGAGGGAGGGTCGTAATTCATACGTGGCTCGCGCTTGCTTATTACCCTGTCCGAGGTGGTTCCACCCAGGATAAATCCAGTACCATCGCGCATCCTGATTCGATGTTCAGCCTTCCAAGGAGTGGCCCACACCGCCCACACCGGCGACCACGCAGGGAAAGACAGAAACCGCCGGAGGAGCGCCTAAGCCGCGACCCAGCCCTTACAGTCCGGAGTGAGAAACGACCACTTCGCTAGTAGTGCTGCCTATGGTGAGTAGCAAGAGCTCGTATTTTCAATCCGAAAAACTTTCTTCTCCGCATATAGCTCAACGTATTTTCCTTGAAGAATGTCTCGTCATGCATGTTCCAATTTAACTGTCTATAATATCTGTAAGCACCCGGAATTGAAAGCAATCTTCTCTTCTTAACTGAGCAACACTTGATCATTTCACCCAGAAAATAAGAAGAGCTCTAGCTTCTGCCTCGCACAGGAGCAATGTGAAAGAGAGGCCCTGGAACTTTGTGGAAAAAAACTTGTGCGGCATAGACATGGAGACCAGCTCATTGATGGATAAAATCATAAAAATGATGTACATAGTCAACAATCCCGAAGAGAGAAGCCTCTCCACGAATTTGCGACCACAATAAATCACCAACGAGGAAAGAATACAAATTCTCCCCCTCGCTAACTGATTCAGAAATGTCAACGGATTACAAGCCCTACATTGATCTTCAACTTGAAGTAAAAAAAAGATCGAACGTGACTCAAGAGAGGCAGGGCACTTAGAAGGCACCAGCGGCTTGCTCCGCGGCGGCGAACTGCGAAGCTAACCGGTCGAGCTGCCCCTTGACACTCATGTCGATGTACCGTGAGCCATCCTTTCCGTACTGCACAATGAATCCCGCAATCAACGACTCATCTACAATGTTCTTGATCCTCACATTCTTCGCCCCGCACAAGCTCTGGATCTTCTTCGCAATCATCGCGAGCTGCGGCTTCTCAATCTTCACAGCCGAGATCACGTTCGCCACCTGCGTATCCGTAAAATCGTTGTAAATCGCCTCGAACTCCTTCACCACATCCTTGATTAACTCTATCCGCTTCTTGTCCACCATAAGGTTCAGAAAATTGAGCGTCACATCGCTGAACTGCGCGTCCACCGCCAGCGTCTTCAGAATCGACTTCTTCTTATCGCCGTCAATCACTGGCGACACAATAAACTCGTACAGCTCCTTGTTGTTCAACAACTCTCCCAACCACTCCACATCCTTGTTGATCTTATCCAAGTCGTTGTTCGCCTGCGAAAGCTCCGCCAACGCCGACGCATATCCTCCCGCCGCGCTCTCGCTCTTCATCACCACAACACCCTTGCTAGCGCCAGAAGCCGGCACAGAGACGGACTTCCCTACCTTCGCAAAGAGCGCTCCATTTCCCTGCTTGAACGAAGTGCCGCTCCCGGCAACGAACGCCATCTTCACCTGCGAAACGCGCGACGCAGCGGCCGCAGAGCTGACCACGCCATTGACGGGCGCGACGGCCGCGCGAGCCACAGATTGCTGCAACGCCTCCATTGCGAAGAATCCTCAAACCCCGTGGACGAGCTCGGAATTGTATTGCAACTCGCGAATCTGCAACGCTCGCTCACAACGCAACTCATGGCACCTCCCTGACAGCTCTCAACGAAGTCACCTTCCTCGCCATCGTTTCCAGGAATAATGCCCGAGTATCTCCAGGATATAACCAGGGTATCTCAACGGTATATCACGAGTATTACCTACGTATTAACTGGGTATCTGTCGCGGAGTGGACAGTGTTGGTCGACCTTGTGAGTGAGCGAATTGATTACGGCGGGTATAGATACGGCTATAGCTTAGTATCATGTAGGTAGTGAACGAGTATCCCTGTGGCATAGGTCGGGTAGCGTGTGTTGTGAAGGCAGTTGGAACCCAAATGGCCTGTGCATTATGAGGGTATTAACCGGGTTTCACTTGGTTATTCACGGGGCATCATAATAGTATTGCCCGAGTACACGGGCAATGTTGGTTGGGAGTGGCAGTTGTGAAGACTGTTGGAGTCCTTTGTGGTTGCCAAGCTGCGATGAAGATAAGGTGGGATAGGGCTGCGTGTTTTTGGTTCTATTCGTGAACATGAGTGCTTTGGGGTGCTTTTGTGGTCACTGTTCGTTCGACTCACTTTTCTTGGATCTGCGTCTCTTCACATGTTGCTTTGGCTTTTCCCTCTTGCGTGTCTAGAATGGCCCCTGTTGTGGTGGACACTGGATAGTGTTTCATTCTGTTGTGACGTTTGAATGTTTCCTGATTTGAACCATTGCTGTGTCTTGTCTGTATCCAGAAACAATCAACATAAGGAAATAAGATAATGGAATTATGTGGTGAATGAAGCTGCTCAAGTTGTAACTGATAAAATTAAAATGATGTTGACCGGAATCCTCTGATCATGTGGGACCTGTTCAACTGATATTCTTCATTCAAACTACCTATTTCTCCAAGTATTGTGAACTCCAGAACACAGATCTCCTTGTGAGCTTGCAAACAACTTGGCAGTTCCTCTTTTGACATGAATCTTGCAATAATTTTGACAAATTGTTTGGTGTAGCTTGCATTAAGAGCTCAATTGAAGTCTCTCAGAATGTGCATTTCACAACACATGCATTCATTACTACATCAGCAGCTAGATTATCAGCTTTGAGGGAATTTGTGAGCATGCCCTGAAACTGCACAAACCAACAGTTTCCTTTCCCATGTTTTAGACAATACCACCATAGCTGCACCATAATATAGATTATAACCAACCTGGTTACCTTGGCACCAGTCCACATATTGTTACAACTCAGCCACGAGGCAGCTCCTGTGCTGCAACACAGGCAGTTTCTAAGAGCAGAATGTCATGCAGGCATCTAAACTTCACAGCTCGTAGCACACTTCAACGTCAATTTGACACAGGTGTCACCACATGAGCAGAGAAAGAATTCACATGAGCAGTGAAACACAAAATAGAAAAAGATCTGTAGCGAGTGAGAAATATGAGAAGTGTGAGGTACGTCGTGTAGCACATTGCCACGCCATGGTAGTGTGCTACAGAATACAAATTAGAGGCTCCATGAAAACATGCTCTCTTGTGAAACAGCAAGTATTGCTGAAATAATCTACTAGAATTCCACCATATTCTAACTATTGAAGAAGTCTTCTGTGAAGATGCTGAATTCATATACATCTTTCTATGAATTTTCCTTCAAAGTCTCTGTAAGGGATTGTGCAACTTCGATATGGAGGTAAGGAAAATGGATTGCGGTACAGGAGATCGTGAAGATGCTCAAACGTCGATAGTCTTGAGCCCATTTTCAATGGATTCCTTCACAGCGTCGAGCAGCACTTGCGTCTTGCGTGAGATCTCAGCCCACCGTGGCTCCACTGCCCCACTCCCATCACGGATGCTCGCCACCAGCCTCGCAAACTCACGAACCATGTGCGCTTCCTGCGGAATCTCCAGCGTCACCTCCTGGACATCCTCGGTGCGGTTCCACCCACCGAGCACATCCTTCCAGGAAGTGTTGGACACCACCTTGAATCCAGCTCTGTCTGCGCGCGCTGGGAGGACGAAGTCGTCATTCTCCAAGCTTCCATTGACTCCCACCACGAGAAGCTTCATCACGTGACCTGTGTTGAACGAGGTCGTGAACGTCGCGGTGCGGCCGTCCTCCCAGACGAACGTCGCCCCGCAGCTTACAATCACGCCCTTCTCGTTGTACGATGCGCCTGGATGTGCTGTGACCGATTTCGGCATCTCGTAGTCATATGCCCAAAGAATTCCCCGAACGCAGTACCAGCCGATGTCCCCCAGAGCGCCGAGGCCGTCGAGGTTCGGGTTTCCTCGCACATCTGCGCTCAAGCCCCCTTTCCTTCTGTACGCCACTTCGGCGCTGTAATTGAAGGTCGAATGCACCTGCACAAGACACAATCATTAAGCCCTTTGTAGTCATAAAATAAATTCAGCAACTGCATTTGGGTTTAGAGCTTCAGAGCTTCACCTCGCAGATTCTTCCGATTGTTGAGGAGTCGTGAAGCACGGCCTCCATTTTGTGCGTGCGCGGGTGGTGCATCCACATCGTCCCGTCCATGTACTGGAGGCCATTTTTCTGGAGCGCCTCCAGCATGACGTCGAGCTCCTTCACGGTATGCGCTGGAGGTTTCTCGATCAGGATGTGTTTCTTCTTCGCTGCCGCCTTGAGCACCCATTCCACGTGAAGACCTGTGGGGAGAGGGACGTAAAGGGCATCCACTTCGTCGTCATCCAGAAGCTCCTCATAGCTGCCATACAGCTTCGTCTCCTTCGGGACGTCGTTGGCTGCCGCGAAGCTCTGAACCTTGTCTAATGACCTACTCGCAATTGCGTGAATCTTCACCTCCGGTAACAGTTTCATTGCACTTATAAGAGTCCGCGCTATGTTGGCGCAGCTAAGGATCCCGAATTTCACCTCGCCCGCCATTGCGAGACTCACTAGGAGTTAGGTTTAGGGATGAGTGACTGAATCCAAGACTTTAATCTAACCCTGCGCAGATTGTCTACACACCAAACTCAGGACATTGAAATTACATCGCACGATTTGCGAAAAAAGAAGGCCACTGAGCAATACTAATCCCTCTAAACCTCGAACCAATCCTCAATACCTCAATACTAACCTGAAGTTCCAAGGCTACAGGAATCCCGACACGAAATTGTTGGGCAAGATTAGATTCATCAAAACGAATCGTCCACTCTTGAGAGCAGTGCAAGCACCGGCAATGACGTAAGGAGTCGTCTCTGCCAACAAAAATGCCTATCACAGTTGAGTCACAATGCAGACAACCATCCGAACACATAGATTCTCCTTCCAATACCAAGCAATGTCGTTGCTGCAACAGTAGTCAAACACAAGGACTCACCAGCAGACTCCAACATCGATCGAATCGACTACATAGCCATTGCAAACTTAGCCTTGACCTCCAACCACACAGAAAACGCAAGCTAGATCGTCCTCGACCTTAGTGCAACCAACCAAACGAAACAAGCATAAACCTGAGCTTACAAATTATACTCCAAATTCCAGTCCAGTCAATCAATCAATATCCTGGAACCAACGACAGTCTAGATGCGTACATGATGAATGCATGGACGAATGACGTCTGCCCAGATGCATGATACTGCAGCAGCAGAGACTGATAGAGGACTCAACTTGAAGGCGATGTGATGAGATTCTAGAGCATGTCATTGACAGGTGCGGTAAACTAGTGTGCTGAGCAGATGGAAGTGGAGTGATGGGATGGGATGGGATTGCATGTGAGTGGGGTCGGAGTGTGGTTGAGTGAGTGCCTGGACTGGGTCCCGGTGAGCATGGCTGGTTCCTCGTGTGGCCAAGTGGTTGCGCGTCGGACAATTATCATCTTGTGCAGGTTGCTTTCAAGGACACACTTTCAAGGACACACTTTCAAGGACATTCTGCAACCGAACGAGGTGAAGTGTAGCTACCCGGACAGAATCAAAGTTTATGTTGGGCAGTGATTTTTATTTTTCTGGCTCCAAACCTCCGGAAGGAGTAGCGAATAAGTTTAGGATTTTATGGAATTTTTAGAATGACAGTTTAATATGCAGAATGATTAAACACTTCATTTTAGCAAATGAAACTGTGATGCTCTTGATTCTTTTTAACATTTAATTCTTTTGAAGCTTTGTGTACTTTCAATCATATTTTATTTCACTTATTGGCTGGATTGAAGTGTAAAAAGTAATCTTTAACATTTAAAGAAGAAATATTTTAAAATATGTCGCATGTATGAAAATTGTTTATCAATGGGATATAAATTTATCAATTGTTTTGGCAAACCTTGCTGAAATGAATAGTTTGACTTGAAAGTGAAAATATTTGATAAAAATGATTTCAAGCATAACATCCAAGAGGTATTTGTAGAAACCATTCACTACATCGAGAATGAAATATCTATGGAACCACTTAAGTCTTCATTCTTGGTATGCCTTTTTACATATTAAGGTTTGTATTAGTATTAATAGTGATGTCTCCAAATGATAAACAATGTGATAAAAAATATTTTTAGATCACTTAGGATTCTATAACTTTGTGATACAAACTTATAGTTGTTCTCTAGGTCTTACTCGCACTATAGTTGACCTCTCGTTGATTGAGACCATGGCTTATATTGTGAGATTGAGAGCCTTCTATTTTAATGTCATACAACTAGTATAAAAATGACCAAAGAAATTTGGAGTAACCGACAGTGAAAAGGTAACTGTGAAATCAGCAAACCACCCCTCCTGACAACTACATCCGATAATGGTCATGAGGTCTCCTTTACCGGCAGCAACTGGTTGACCTCTCACCATTGGCACCGCCTACCACCGGTAGCAAGCGACCTCACGACCACTGTCTAGTACGTTTTGGTATGAAGCCAAACTAAATTAACTTTTTATCGCACTTTACGGTTCTTGATTTGATGCATTTTTGGGTTCATATCAGAGATTTGCAAAGTTCATTTTTTTTATTTTCAAAATTACAGTTTAAGTTATTTCTGTACCGAACTGTAGACTCAGCACAGAACAACACTTTCCATGTCAGTGTCTATGACAGTCCTTTGATGCGGGTGAAATGTGTTGATAAATTCAAATCAGAACATTCAATGTGATGTGCGAGGACAATTGAATAACGGGAAAACCATTTTAGAGATAGATAGTTGCATCAGATTGTGAGACGTCGAAGGGAGACGATCAATGATGGAGTCACGGCATGAGCGCAAGCCTGCATCTCATCATCACTTTTTTACTTGAGCAATCCAGAAAAATTCAGTGAAATGGTTGTTAGCTAAGTAAATTTAGCTAATTTCGTTTGAATGGTTGTTAGCTAAGTGAATAAGTCTCGGCATTTGTCTTTCTAGTTGTCCCCTAAAAGATGTACCGGTCATGAGTTCTGGTTAAACTCAACCCAAACCGGTCATTCGCTAATGCACCTGACAGAGACAACCATCTCTTCAGCAAGGCGTCAGATAATGTTCAGTTGAAGATTCTGCAAGGGAGTATCCATATTCTAAAAGAATGCAACTCCCAATCAAGACATGTTGATAATTCAAGTCCACATACGGCAGTATTTTGAAGCCACCCAGAAACTTCATTTTGTACCTTACTCGTCACGAAGAAGTATCAACTTTTCACAAATTCAACAAGTAGAAAGTGGGAAGGCGCACCATTTCACGATCCCAAAAAATGTCTCACCAAACTAAACCTATCTACATCCTTTGGAAAACCCTTTGCTACTGAAAACTATCACCGTCAATGTCAATGATCTTCTTACATATAGCTCTACATAATCTAGATAGCCTTGTAAAGTACTATCGGATACCATTGGCAATCTGTACTCATGTATCTATCTATCAAATCTATCCTATTTCAGTATTACAACCCATGTACATCACGCAGCCCGAATTATCATACTCAATTAAATCACCAACTTCCAATACTCTCCATTTCTTACGCCTTCCCAATGATGTCTGAGAGTGTGAAGTCATGAAACGGAGGACCTGTAGAAAAAGAGATTACTATCAAGCATATGAAGAAACGTAGACAGAGACTATAAAGAGATACCTTCTTCGTCTGTATAACAATGGTAAATGGACATTGGGATTACCTTCTTTCTCCCCAAGAATGTAGAATGGTATCGAAGCCACCGCCTTGGTGCCACCTTCACTCCACTGGACACTACCAGGACGATTCGGGTATCCAGTCGGTGGGCCCAATATAGAGGAGCACATCGCCGGCTCATGCATAAGTCCTAAAAAGTCATGAGCGCGCCTCCAGACAGATCTGTCCAGTACTTGCTGAGATCGAGCAACCTACAGAAATCAGTTTTGTAAGTTTCATATCAAGGTCAGGAAGATGGATTAAAATATGAAGAAGTTGCTTTTAAATACACATGAACAGACAACGCACCTTAGAAAGGCAAACACGAGCTCTGGGAGAAAGCTCTCGATGACATGTTGCCAGTTTAGCGATGGCTGTAACCACGGAACACAGCAAGCGCGACTGGGAAACAGCTGCTCCCATAAAATCTGAATCGTCTTTTCGTTTGGAATTCCCCTTCATGCGGCTGTGAAATTCAGGCAAATATGCCATTAGTCCAATTCAGCAAATGTTCATCTTCTTCACAGGCAGAATGTCAGGATGGATCGATGTGAAAAGGATGGGGTATGGCAACTACAATGATGATAACGAAAGAGGGACATATTTACTTGTTGTAATTTAAGTTTACGACTGCAAAACTGCCTATGAGGACGCTGACATGTTGCTATGAAGAGCACTTCAACTTATTCTGACAATCCCAAAGGCTTGGTGTATACTGTTATATATGACACAGCGGGATAACTACCTTGAAGCAAGATTCTCGTAAAGGAGTAGCTCAAGGGTCTCAAAAAGCTCTCGAGCAGCATCCTTGTATCCAAGACCGCCTCCTCCATGCTCACCAACTGCCCAACAAAGTTGTAGTGCGAGCTCTGTCTGCAAAGAACATACAATTTACAATAATTCAAACATGATTACCTGTCTGGATATATCATGCCGTAAGACTGCTTTGAACTAAATAATTAATAGTAGCTTGTATTGTTTTAACCCTTGCAATGCAGCTGTTAAGCGTAAATATCATAGATCTTATTTGATAGCTGCAAGTAACACATACCTTTGCTGTCGTATTATGCGGTTGCCCAATTTTGTCCATTATTGGTTTCTGCAGCCCAAGTGTCAAACATGTTACGAACAGTCCCTGACCTCACTCGATTGCAGAACACAACCTCCTCGTTAAGAATGAATCGCACGAAACTGTAGAGCGTACCTTCAATACAGCTACTAAGTGAGGAGATTTTTGAAATGCTGCTAATACAAACTCCAGCAACAATTTTTGTGCCTGCATATGATAAAGAGCGAGGAAAATTGATTAGCATAGCGGAGTCTAAAAAAGGTCACCGTAGAGAGAATAAAAATGGAAAGTACAGCATTGTTGAAGTGAACTGTTTAGAACTAAAACAAGAACTCAATCCACTAGAACAGCCTAGAGTCGTCGAAAAGAAACTAACCTGCAAGGTAAATTTTGGATCTGGTAGCATCGCATCAACTCTCAGGAACACAATTGGCAGCAGTGCAGCTAACAGTGCTGTACCACCCATATTTCAACAAAATCATTTTCATTAGGTGTGACGCCTATGTAATGCATGCAGAACCCCAAGATGAGAAGAATCTAATTGAGATGGTTAAAATCAATCCAGTATTTAAAAATTTCCAGACATTGTAGCCGTTTTTCATACAGCACATCCAATCACAACCATGTAAGAAGAAACATGTTTCGCAGTTCTACTTCTCCATTTAAGGCAGACCCATTAGTGGAGTAGCAACACTAAACTTTGCTTTAGCATCATGAGTAGAAAGAATACTTACAGTCATTGACATCTCGCAATGTTATGGTAAAGTATATACTGAGTAACGATGGTGTCAACGTCAAAGCATGCTGCAGACGTTGTGAGGGACTCGATCCCATGAGAGCTTGCAGAGCAGCTGCCATCCCAGGAAAAGACCAATGACGTTCCTGTGGACAATTCTACATGTAAGATGACCGACTTCAACACAAAGACTCTACAGAAAAGAGTATTAGATTTGGCTCTTTCACATCATTTCTCAATGACTTTGACATTGTGAACCTCTCCACGATCTCTTTCTGTTACATGTAATATTATACCCCTAGATATATGATAATACTAACTCTTCAAACGCAGTATTTGTCGGACGTTGTCATTCAGCAGGAACACCCAAAACCAAATATGATATTTATGCAAGAAGTGGACTTTACCGCTAGGCCCTCATTCTCATCCTTAAGTAGGTCTGCAAATAATGCTTCAGTTTCGTCCCTCGCACTCCCATTACCACCAGTCCCAGCATCACCTTGCATGTCAGATATTATAGATCCCGTATATGCCTCGTCCATCAATGCAAGCAAGGCCTGAAATTAAAACAAGCATAAAAATGAAGTGGGGACTTAAGAGCAGCTCAGAAAAAAAATTATAACCAACAAAATTAAACAGCTACCAAGTTATAAAATAGTAAATCTATGAAGGAGGTTAGTATACTTCCAACTAACTAAAACAATTGCCAGTCCATGCAGCCAAAAATCAATTTGACGGGGAGGTAGGCAGATGACATGCCTCTGGTGCAGGACTCTTTTTACTGCCACTAGTAGTCCCTGGAGCGGCTCCAGAGCTAGCCTGCAAATTTTCTAGTGCTAATACTAAGGCTGCACATTTCACACAACAGAAATTTATTGATCTAAATCGGATTCTGAATACCACCGGTTTCGATGCATGACGGTGAATGCACAAGTCTTGTGAGAAAGGAATGATGAATAGAGAAATAAGCAAAAACAGCTCCCGGTTACGAAAGACGATGCCAAGGACATATATTGCCAACTTACTCGGTAGGTCAAGCAGAGCAGGAAACAAAGGTAGAAAAGAAGAGACTCCCATTAAAGCTGGCAAGAGATCCGTAAAAGCTTTATCCAGCCTGCAATCAGTTCCATTTGTTACTGTGGTCAAATAACCTATAAAGATTTTTAGTGAAGGAAATTCAGTCTAAATATTCAGCGAGGATCACAAAAGCTCCAATAAATATGACTGTACACTGGAACTCGCATTAACAACATTTCCAAGTGTAAACAGCATTCAAAGAAGGGCGTAGTCTTACGTGCTGCTTCCCCAAGCCACCACTTTCAAGAGGAGAGGAAAGTACTGTCAACACACAAACCCAAGGTCACTCGCATGCACAAATAGAACCTATCATGAAAAGAAATCGCTCACAAAAGTATAGCTGCAGTTGAGAGTTGGGTACTCAAGCTTGTACATGTTAAGTTGATGTTAATAAGTCTTTGGCAACGTAGTGAAAATACCTGTGGAAGTAAAGCAGGGTGTGCAATCATCAACTTAGCCTTGTTCTGATTCAGAAACTTTAAGGTAGCAGCGGCAACAGTAGCATCAGCATATTGCCTAAGCCATCCCAAGTACCAAAAACAATGATAATAGTCAAGAACAGGTGCGCAGTCAGATTTATAGTTCCAAGGTTCAGAGCCTAACATTAAACAGTATCAGAGGATTTTGGTCTGTGGTGATAGCGTCATAAAATAAACACACTCTTTGATTTTATGACAAAGTCGAGAACACCAGGAAAAGATTTCCTAAGCTTGCATCTAGTAAGTATGACTTGAAATTATCCGGATGTTGGGAGTGAGTATTACCGACTCAAGCAAGAGCGGAAGAAGGTATGCAAACTTGGATCAGCATCATGTAACACAGCTTCGCCAAAGTCAAGGAAAAACTGCAAAATAGCCTGTTTCAAAGATAGAAAAAATTAGGGTACCGCTCAAGAGAACTCAGACGGAACAGAGGGTCTTTGCCGAAACCCAAGTTCCTCAGGAAGCACACGTCAAACTAGCCAACCCATAAATAAAGTACAATATATGCTAGGAAAATTTGCCTACACTTCCAAATACAAAAAATCCACTGCAAATCGTCCGACATATCATAATTCCACACCGACTATGGGGCCAGAGAGAGTCCCACCAGAAGTAGTAATCCAGTGCTCGTTTTCTGGGATGACGATGACGCAGTGCACCGGTTGAAAATCTTCACCAGATGTGGGTATACCCTTCCCACCAAATCGCCATTTTGCTCTCCTTTGGAACACAATTGATGCAGATTTTTCACCTGATCAAAGTCGAAAGACGAGTCATCAGAATATTCACAAACCAAGACCGAGGAGCGGAACTTCGAAAGCACACTATTGCGCATAATGACACAATCTCAACAAGCACCTCTCTCCGATTAATTACATCACACAAAGTCAGAGAACTTGAAATCGGTCCTTCCAAGCCAGACATCATTCAACGCACAATCTGATGAATATCTAACTACTGCAAAGCATTATACCTAAAACAGTTTCACAAACATCCAAACTATCGCACTTCGGTTGTATCCCCCACGAGCCAAAAGTTATTTGCTCCTCAAGGCAGTACTATGATTCTAATAGGTGAATTCATAAGCGTCACATTTCTACACTAAATCCAGTCCAATGTGACTCCGACACCCTCCGGTTGCTAATAAACTTAAAACCTCAAATTCAACCCAAAAGATCTCAGAACACCAGCCTCAAGTTCCATTGCGCCATGTCGCACAAAATCCAACCCCTAATCCAAACCGCAGACAAACTACGAAACAAAACCATTCTCAACCCCAAAATCAAATTCCCCTGACTCGATTCCTAAACCCTGGTCACGAAAACAACAATCTCAAAAACCACAAAAAACTCAGATTCTGGAGAGGATTCACTGACTCAAAAAGAAAATCTCATCACTCTCCCCCAACCCAATCTCAAAAAGCTACCCATCCAGGAATGAGACGAAGCTCGAAGCGTACAGCTTGCAAGACGGTATTGTCATCAGCGGAAGCCGATCCAGCAGTGTCGCGCACGGAATGCGAGAGCAGGCGTAACCACATGGACCAGTTGCGGTCATCGCCATTCCCTCCATCCGCCATCGCTCCTCCTCCTCCTTCCTCCCCTCACTCTCAAATCCTTCCCAAATCCTGTCTTCACTTCCAAACTCTCAAAAACCTGGAACCCAATCTCCAACACTCCACTGCTCCCTCTGATCTCTCTCTCCCTCGCTCTGTTGTCACCCTCAACCCTTAAAACTTGGGACCCATCTTCAAAACTAAGATTGCTCTCTCTCTCTGTCTGTCTGTGTCTCTCTCAAAATAACTTGCGTGAACTCCGAATTGGCTCCAGGTGCTTCAAGTGTCAATGCAGCTCATGGTTGGCTTCATGTTGGCTTCATGTTGGCTTCATGTGAGATTCATCTGATCACTCTGTTTGGATGCCTGCAAAAGCTTCATCTTTGAATATCCAACTTCAATCACAACCCAAAAGCCTTCATTTTTCCTGTTTTTTTTTTTTTTTTTTCCTGTTTTGATGAATAAATAGAAAACCTTCAGCTTTAAATACCTTCAACACTCACAAGTTCTTATTTTTTCATCTAGTTTCTTTCCCTTCATTTCCTTTTTTTTTAGTATTATACTTTTCCTTTTTCCTGTTTTTTTTTTTCCCCTTTTCTTATTCTTTTTTCCTGTAGTGCTTCTATGGACATGTGCCATGGAGTAATAGAATCAAGAGATTCTTACAGGTTACGGTACTTATGAAGAATGTTAAAAGAATTAGTTGTAAATTCACGTGCCTCCTTCAAAAAGGATATCTGGCTCAAAAAACTCATGCATTGAAACAAAAACTTTGTAGTTGTGAACATAAGTAGCGGTATAGGATGAGATTAAATTGTGGGATGTTGGAAAAGGTAATACACTTGCCCTGAAAACAGCAGGCGAGGCGGTGTGTTTATTTCTCTTTGCAATGGAATAAAGTCACCATTTGCTTAAAACATTAATTAATTCATTTATTTTTTTAAATTAAAATCTAAAAAAAAAAAAAAAAAGAGGCGACTTCTTCACAAGTATATGATACGAACGTTAATAGGATCGTTGGGAAGTGGATCAATTTGGGTTTATGTGGTTAGGCCCTGTGAGGGGCAATCCAAAAAATGGGGTATGCCGGTATGTGTACCCAGCGCACGGTATTCTTTAGTAAAAAGGCGAAAGAATAGTTCGCTTTGTGCTGAGCACCCGGCTGCTTTCAAAATGGAGTTATCCAGTCTGGAACTAAGTAGCATGGCTTGGTACATGTCCCCCAAAAGTTATGGGGCAACAATAAGGTATGGTGGGCATTCCGAACCAGGAGCATTGGGACTGCCTTGCACGTCCATTACATTTACAGACTAATTCTTTTGAATCCTGGAGAAACTGGTTTTGCACATGATGTAACATTCGTGTGGAGACAACATGCTTGAATATAATTTTCAAGCCAATGGATTTGAGAGGAATAACTTATCATTTCTTCTAAGTTGTTAATTCCTTCTAATTCTTGCCTTCAATGCAGAGGCAAGAAAGGCAATATGGAATTAGAAGAATTAATAACTTAAAAAAAAGATAAAAAAGGATGTGCGGTGTGTGTGCTCTAATGAGAGGCGGATGATCACTTTGCTTCATGCTCAGTAGCCAGCGGGATGGTGGTTCAAAGAGTTCTCCAGGTTATCATCATAGCAAAGAGGTAGTTTATGAAGAGAAATCTAAATGAGTATCTTATTTTTTTAACCCCTAAAGTTCCTTGACTATGTTTCTAAGAAATGAGTCCAAAACTGCCATTTTCGGTGCATATGGTTTTAAAAATAAAAAATGTTTTTCCTCACTTTCAACCGTAGGATCTTGAAGATAACAGTAATTGAAGTGTGTTTAAAAAATTTCAGCATGATTAAAACTTCACGGATTGATAGTTTATAGCATTTGAAGTTTTTTTTTTTTTTTTTTTTTGATATTGCCCGAGAGATTAAATACACTTTGACCACTTGTGAAGTGGGATTTTACATTAGAGAAGTTGGGGTTTTGGATATCATGAAGAAGAGCATGTTAAAGTAAGTGTTCTAAATTTTAGGCATACGGAGGATCAGAACGTATTCTAAAAAACTATGAAATAGGACAGTGTCAAAGTCCACTACATCCATGGTTTTCACTCAAGAATTTCTCAAAATGGAACCATCAAAAAACTTAGCAATCCATTCGGTGAAAATGTCATTCTTCACATGAACTTATAATCCATAATTTTTTAAAAAAAAAAATAAAAAATAAACAAAGTACACAAATTGCGACTTTTGTGTTCCCTATATCATTTTGGGTAATGGGCAGGAAGTACAGTCTGATCAGCCCCCTTGTTACGCATCCCCAGCAGTCCCCCTGTAAAGTAGTCCATATAAAAGAAAATAAAATCAGCCCCTTCCCCACCCTCCTTCCACCCTGCCATAGTCCCTTCCTCCCTCTCCCCTCGGGACCCCACCTACCCCGATGGTGCTACAGTTACCCGGCAGTGGGCAGCCCGGGTCCACTTTCTGATGGCCCACCTCCCCGACACCGACCCTCCTTCCCCGGTATCTCAACTCTCCTTCCACGGCGCTTACCCCACAGCCTCCCCTTTCCACCTGTAAATCCTCTCAAATGCAACCTTTACTCCATGTTCACTGGAGTTTGATTTTTTATTATATTTTCATGAAGAACCATCCACTATCACCATATTCCATCACTTCCGCGACCCTAAACCTGTCTCTGTAATCCACAAAATCACTGTGAGCACACTTAGGGGACAATATTTCCTCAATGTCCACTCCTCACTAGTAGAATCCCTTGAACGAACTCAATTAGCCAATTTTTAATTTAAAAAAATAAAACTAATAGAAGTACAAAATTGAGAACATTTTCATACAAATTATTTAATTTTTTTTATAAAAAAATAAAAAAGCAAAAAAAGCAAAAAAAAAATATATGAACATCCTACAACCCACTTACATTTTGGAGACCCCGTTGTCGGAGAGCCTCATGATATTCTTCAAAGCATGTTCCGGGCCTAAAACACATGAATTTGTTATCGCATGACCGGCAGTAGTAATGTGGCCTCGTGCCCTTATTATTTTTAGCCTTGTTACATACAACACATGGTTTTCTCTTCTTCGAATACATGGGAAAGCACAAACCACGTCTTCGTATCGGTTCCATGAAGTTATCCTCTTGCCGCCCTCTCCAATTCCGCAATAAAGAGTCACACAACTCGGTCCTAAATTGTAGGTGTGTAATAGGTTTCCGGATAGGAGTGGCCTTCTGACATTTGTCAACATATATCAAAAACATGTTGACAACGGTCATGTCCAATAAAAAGAAGAATATGCGGTGCCACCATTTATGGGACCGGTTCTGGGTACAATACGATGCCCTTAGTTGGTCTGCAACATCAACTCCCCTCATGTACGTCGTATATTCCAAATGCATAGGAGAAGTAGGAATGTCATTTCTAATCGCCCCATCTCTACGCGGCACGGTTGGCACATGCATCCTGGAGTAACAGTTGGTTGGGCGTGAGTAGATAAAAGTAGAACTGGTTTTTTGTCTTTCCATACCACTGATGACATTGTTCGAGATTCGTGCATTCGCCATTCCATCCACCCTTGATCCTTGCTCTTGTATGCCTTTGTATTCCTCAAACAAGAGGTACTCCTATACGATTTGACCGCATTGTTCCTGTGGCATAAATTACTCTCGAGAGTAATTCCTTGAAAAGACCTACACTTGAGAAAAAATTATCCATGGCAATGACGTGCCCTCACCCTCCTATCTCATTCGTCAAATCCAATACCACATTATGAGCTAATCTAGGCTCACCTCTTACAATTGGACGTTCCTCTCCACTACCCTGGCTTTTACCGCAGTAAACCGCAAAATTCCACACATATTTTGAAGTTGAACACGCAAGGCACCAAACCTTTATACCCCATTTTTGCGGCTTCTGAGGCATGTATTGCCGCAAAGGACAATGCGAACCTTTATAGCGAATCATCATCTCATCTATTGTGCAAATTTCCCCAGAATCCATGCATTTCTACAGTTATCTCTAATGCCATCTATCAGCCATCAGACTTGCCCAGTTTGTCATAGCCCGGTAAATCCTTGTCTTGTACGTACCTAGCCGGATTGGTGATGTGCAAGCATTTTGTCAATGCCATGAACCGAGAACGTGTCATAACTTTGGAAATTATGGAGCAATGAAAAATCGAACCCGCCCTATGCCAATAATTTTGATATTAGGTTGCCGTTTCATACCCATGTACAACCAAATAGCCATGAATGCCTTCAACTCCGACACTGTAAATTCTTCCCATTCTGGACCTCCCCTGGAATTTCCTTCTCTATCAATCTCGGTGGCATATCGATTTGATTCCCTCACTATATCCCGCAAAATGTAATGTGACCAAAACACCTCGAATAATTGTAACATTGTCGGAAAATTCCTCTCAAAACCACTCGGCATTGAAACACCTTCAAACTCGTGCGGTTCCGGGTCATACGTAAAATGAGTTTTACTCCACGTTGCATCTCTGTAAACATACTTTATGCTATTTGGGTCTCCCGTTTCTTCATCTTCACCTTCTTCGTCACTGAATTCCAAATCACTCCATGACTCCTCACTTTCACTTTGTAACATGGGCACGTTATAAATGTTCCTGTGTTCTCTACTGCGCCGCTGCAAAACCTGACCCTGTCCCTCCCTCTGA
>MU104987.1:0-27818 GCA_014871385.1 Ceratodon purpureus | reverse complement strand
ATGGAGAAAATATGATATAGCCTTGAATACAGTGGAGGAATTTGCAAAGTACATTGCGGGACAATTCGAATTGGTTAATCTTGCCTGTTTAAGTTATTTAAAACCATCTGACAAGCATACGGAAGACCGTTTGGGAAAGTATCATCTCCGCTGGATGAAAGTGTATTGATTCTTGACGAAGGAGTACTCTAAGAGCACTGCAAATGCTATCTCGATAAACTACGCTTCTACCGTTACATTTGAATATGGTCTTGGTTATTTACACACCCAACTATTTCTGTAAATGAGTAAAAGCTTGTTGTTTTAGAACCAAATGAACAGAGTTTCTGTAAATCAAATTAAAGTAAAAATGTACTTTTACGCTATTGGTAGAAGAGATATTTCAAACATGAATTATGGACTATTCATTAACATCTGTAAGATTCTTTGAAAAGAGTATCTATCATTTGATTGAAAGTGTATAGGCAAATTGTTCCAAAGTTCAAAGAAACATTAAATACGATATATTATTACGGAATCATTAGATTTTATAAGATATACGTGTATTATATAGGTTTAAAGTACCCAAATACATATTTCATAGAACGAATTACTTGAATACCCAAAGTAGAGACAGACTATATCTTACGATTCTATATATTTAATGTGAATCCGTTGAGTATCCTGTATATTTCATCGTAATGAAATAAATGAAGTAATTTCCGTGGATGAAACCTGTATTTGCGGATGATAAATCGAAGTCATGACGAATTCAGCTGAACGAAGTCCGCCATCCACGGTCTGGACATTAGCATCGACGGATTCCAGAGCAGTCCCGGCGAAACCCAACCCATCCCGTTCCCCTCGTCGGCGGACTGCTGGAAGCACGAAGTCAAGTGAGCTTCAGTGGTTGCTGCATAAGGAATTGCCTTAGGCATTCTCCGCAGCAGTTGTTTCTGTCTCCTCGTGTAAACCCCCAACTCTCCGCTATGGATTTATTAAGGCGTGCCCGAGAGATGTCGCTACTCCAGATTATTCTGGTGTGTGTGTGGTCGTTGCTGATGTTTCTTCATTACTTCCTTGGTTTGCTACTTGCGATTGTAGAGCAACGCCTTCTGAAGGAGAGTCTACCTGTGTCGCCGTCGGTACAAGTACAGGAGCTCTCTAACCCGTCTGCCCATGCGATACAGGGAGAGGAGCATAGACGACCTTGCGAACGCACACTAGTTCAAGGGCAGCTATGCTCACGTGAACCTCTACAGAGGTTCTATGCTGTGCGTCGAGGGTACCAGACTGGAATTTTCACGTCGTGGACAGACTGTAACCGAGTAGTTAAGGGATTTAGCGGTGCAGAGTTTAAACGATTCTTGAGCAGAGAGGAAGCTGAGATGTACTTGCAGCATCAAAATATAAGGTAACTGGTTTCTCATATCTTAGGTGCAGCATAAACCCTCTCTATGTTTCCCTCTACAATTACTTGAAGATGTATCCCCTGCTCCAGATTAGGAATGTACCCACTTGAAGTTCACTACAACGTGTTATTATTGAAGTACACATGAAACTGAATTTTCCGCTTCTCACTGATGGCTTCTTGTCTACGGTTTTGTCCACTTCCTCGTCCTTCTAGTGATGTGAATTCACAGTGCTCATCGACTGAAGCCATAGTCATGTATGCTATTTCACCGTCCCCGTCCCGTCATGTTTGGTCATGTTTTAATAATCCAGCTTTGAAGACGTCCTCATGTCACTCGGTACATCAACAGATTGGTGTTCTCATCAGAAATAGCCGAAGTACCTGCACCGATAGAAGCCACCACACGCCTCTTCCATGTACTTTAGAACATGCTCACCTTCGCAGGACATATATTGCAGAACCCCACAAATGCATCATCGTGGAGACTTCCCCATTTCAGGTAAACGTCGTACTTGGCGTTGGGGTACACCGATTTCATTTCCCATCATTGTTGCAGCAATCTCGTGGGCAGTGTTTGCTGTAAAGCACTTTCCAGTCCTCGACAATGTTTTCAAGGAACACTTCCAGACGACCCTTCAAGAACACGCTTGTCAATTAAAAAAAATACCTCTGGACGGTCTGATCTCCTTTTCCGATGCGGTGCCCCTACTTGTAGATCATTTTGAAAATTACAGGATGTTTGAGGGTGTCTTGAAAAGTTACAGCCATGCTGCAAACACGGACACGTCTCAAATGTGATTCCGAATGACGAACAGGACTACGAGAAATATCACAGACACGTAATAGGGCGGTGACATGGCCGATGACGATGCGAATGTAGTGTTCCCACTCCATTAACACTGCCCAGCAGACATGATCGACAATGAACTGTCTTAGTTAACATAAACTGAATGACGGCGTACTCTTACTGGCTGAGGGGAAACCGGCGCGTTCTATTAGTCATGGAGGTCATGTACCGGGTAAAAGTGGTTCACTGCGCCTTGATCATCTCTAGCATAAATTTCTGGGGAGAAACGCAGAGTATATGTGGACACCTCGATTGTCGATTAAATATCCATTGTAGTACAGCAGTCATAATGAAGGCGGTGTCGTGGACACATCGAACATTCTTACATTCTAGGTTTCAGCGAACATGTTGAGGAACCTAAATCCACCTGCACATTTCGCAACCACAGCCCTCAACAATTCCGTCTCTCCATTAGCTACGTGTTGGTTGCCCTAGTTGAAGTACAGATCATAGAGATCACGTAATGGCGCCGTCAAAATCTTTCACTAGGTCTGATTCTAGTTCGACGTTTAGCACTTTCGACTCTAGGTTATGTATACATGAATCCAGTGACTCATGGACTTCTCGTTCAGTCTCCCCTGTACAGAAGTGTCACTGCGGCATCAATTCAAGGGGGGAGAGAATGACGACCTTACGCGGACAGTGCCCTAGTCAATTCCCTCGGCGCGAAGCTTTGGAAAGAGAGAACATCCCGGCCATCCCGAATTCCTTTCGTCGTTCTCAGGTACCATCGCTAAGCCCTTGTGTGCATTGATTACAGTCGTTGAATTATATGTCCACAGTCGACAGTTGTTAACGCAGATCCGAAAGTATGCCACTTCCATGGCGAAGTGATGCCCCATGTCGACGTCTGTAGGAACAAACCCGTCTCAAACGTTCAACGTTTCTTGCGGCATCACATGTTCTTCGCACGCTACGCCTTGTACTTTCTATGTTAGACCTACTGTTCTGCGTATTTCATTCAACAGGTTGATATGTACGATGCAGGTTGACCGCAAAACTTTGGAAAGAGAGACCAGCCCGGCCATCCCTAATTCCTTAAGACGTTCTCAGGTATCCTTGGAACGCCGTCGTTTGCTTTTATAATAGTAATTGAATCACATGCAAGTTTAATATTCAACGCAGCTCCACAGTTGAAATCATTCCACTTGAATGTCGACGTGAATCACGTTCTATCGACGTTTGTAGGAAATGCCCCCCCCCCCCCCCCCCCCCAAACCTTCAACGGTACTTGCGGCATGAATGCCCCCCTCAAACGCTACGCCTTTCACTGTCTATGCTTCAAGTACTTGGCTGCGTACTTACGTATTTACCTCTAGAGTTTTATATGCATGATGCAGCACGCTGAGCACGAAGTCTTGGAAAGAGACAACAGCCACACAATCCCAAATTTCTATCGTCGTTCTCAGGTACGCTCCCCAGGCCTTACTGTGCTTTGATCAGAGTCGTTGAATTACATGCAAATATAATATTTCAAGCAGTATACAGTGCAAAAATATTCCACCTGCATGTCGAATTGATGCCCATCGTCGACGTTTGTAGGATGTGGCCCGTCCCAAACCTTCAATGTCTCTTGCGGCATCATGTGTACTTCATAGGCTACCCCTTTTACGTCCTATGCTTGAAGTACTAGAGTACGTATTTACCTCAACATTTTTGTGCTCTGTGATGCAGGCTGATTTCGCAGCAAGGAACCAGGACACATTGGAATCAGACTTTCAACAGGACCACGAAGAAGGGGATTACGAAATCGCAGTCCCATATGGAGGTCCAAGAACAGACATGCCGGCTCCTGCTCCTCCACTCTTCAGTACCGGACGTGGTATGAGTAGCCACAATGTTCATCTTGGTCGCCGCACGCCAATGACAGGAGGGGGAGAAGCATTCGGTACAGAGCTCCTACCGTCTCAATATGAGACAGCCCCGAATTGCCCTCCACGGCGCAGATCCAGTCCTTCTGAACAGCACGGTCCCGGCGCCATGACCCGAGGTGAACCCTACGGTCCCTCAGCCGAAGTGTCCTGGCGCATGGCAGAAGACGACCCGAACAAGAGGAGGAGACTTCAAAGACAATATACAGCGCCTTACCTTTCTGAGATGGCTAACGCACATGCAGAACGGAGATCACCGGTTGTACATCTCCCTACCACTACGACAGGTGAGCCCATAGGATTGAAAGGTGCTTGGCATAGACAGGTGCGTTTAATAGCAAGGCAATGTATGGATCATAGCATTAGAAGTTACAAAGGCAGAAAGATGGAGTGGTGGAAGGCAGTGGATAAAATATATGCTGCTTTAGAGGAAGTATTCACTTACGATCATCCACTGTCTGCAAAATACCTGTCAAAGTACCTGAAAGGGACAGTCAAAAATGATAGGTTAGAGTGGAAGGAATACTTTATCTCTTCCCTCGGTAAGCAGCATGACAAGTGTCCGGATGAGGCTTTTCGCACCTTGCGAAAATACTGGGTGAGTGTCGCAGGTAAGGTGGAGACTAAGCAAATGGTGGCACTACGCGCGCTGGGATCGCACAAGTCCAGCAGCCATGGAAGCCAGGGACCTGCCTCCACTTCGACTCCACATAGCCAGGTAAGACATGCGTTATTCCTCGTTTACGAGCTGAGCCTACATTAATGCATGCACCCTCAATCACCCTCATGCACTTCAAACCTCCATGTATAGTAAACGATTGGTCCAACATGCACAACATGGAGTCATGTAATTGTACATTTTGGTAAGCAGTCGTATGCATACCTGTCGACGTCGTCGATCCCATCCGGTGCCTCTGCCATGGGAGACTCTACGTTGCGGGCGTCAAGCAGCGCCCGTGGAGCATCGACACGGGGATCTGCTCGGGACCCTGCACTCGAACATGACGATGCCCCTGCCTGCCCACCGGTAAGTTTATTTCTTCGCTATTTCGCCACTATGCACCCTATGGATTACCGTCGTAGACGATCTCAGCTGATTCGTATAACACCTTATGCTTGCTCAGGTGCAAATTACGCCGGAGTATATTCGACGACCACCAGGAAGGTTCCAGGTTCAAGAGGAGCCAAATCGACATCACAGCGGGGAAACATTGCGCATAAGCCAGCTGGAGACGCGCGTCGTGGATCTCGCCAGCGAAGTGTCGAAAAACATCGCAATGGTAACCGAGGTCTTGCACACTCAGCGTGATTTCAAGGACATTCTGCTGAAACTTCTGAATTCAAGTTCGAACCGTGACCGAAGCCCTTCCGAGTCCCCACATGAGATGGAACCGCCCATCGCTCCGATTCTGGAGGAGCCGCCCATACACGCGGACCCTGGGGAGGATACACCAGTTGCAGCAGGAGGCGTCCCAGTGGATACTCAGCCATCTTGGATGAGCGAGGACACTGTCTTACTAACTCCCAACACACGCAGTAATCTACGGCCAGGCCATCCTCGGCTCCATCCATCGCAAGCTGTTTCCACGGACATATCTGACCATTCTGTAGCGAATGGATCGGCGAATGAAAGTGGAGATGTACCGGAAGCTCACCACGTTCACCATGTATCGAACGTCATCACGCCAAATGCAGGTCGTCCAGCAGTATACGCAACTGCAGAAAGACCGCCGCCTCCACTGCTACAGGATCCGCATCATGTGACTGTAGATCTTCCACCTACCCCCAGCAGAGGCAGGGGATTACCAGTCGAGTTTGAGTCTCCGGATGATGACATCTCACTAGATCCGGCAATGAGGTTCCCACCCCGTGCAGGCACTGACGCAATTGCTGTGGGGAAGATGTGTTATCTAACGCACCCGGACAGCGGTGATAGCGTCATAGCTGAAGGTAAGACTGGTGGTAGCTGGAGGGCTAGAGCAATCAAACTGGGGACTCTCTGTGGCCCTGGAGAGCAAATGGTGCAAATACACCAAGTTTTTGTAACCAACATGCGTCTCCTTCACCTTGAAGACCGCCAACCCTTTCTAACTATGGATGAGGCTGTTGTCAAGCCTACCGGCTCAAACGTTTTCGTGAAGTGGAACACACGGTACCTGCATAAGAAGACCACATGAGGGACAACAGAGTAGATTAGCGTGCTTTTCCGGGCATGTTCTATGTATATGGACCTGCTTATAACACATCCGTCGTAGTTTGTTTCCGGTACTCTTGTCAATTCTGCCGCTCATTATAAGACAGCATATCAGAACATTATGTCACTGTTTACCCCGATCTGTAACTTAGACACCGCTGGGTCGGAGTAGGACTACATTGTATGAGGATTACATTTTTGAGAATACTACATCATGTGCATAATTTTGGTGAATGACCACCACATCGGTGAGGTACATCCTGATTGGGTACTGAAAATCCATTTGCTCAAAACGCCATTTCCTGATCTGGTTCATGAAGTCGCTAGTCGCATTGCATGACGCGCCCCGCCTGTAGCAGGCAGCTTGCCGCACCCATCCAGAGAACCGCCTATCTCGCGTGGATATGGCTCACACCGGATATCAATAATTTGAGGCGGGTATGTTAAGGACGAAACCCTCCCGGTCGTCAACAGGACACCTGGCACCGACAGTTCGCAATCCAATGGTCCAGACATGATAATTTTCCATGTTATCAATGCAGAAATAGGATACCCTGATTCATGACCCCCTGAACTTATTACCGCCGGTCATCACAGGTCCTCAATCTCAAACGAGGAAGTGGATCCAAACCCCTCGCCACCGGGTAGGATACAGACACCCGGGCATCAACCGCAAAGCGGATGAAGTGAAATTCACTACGTCCATTTACCTCAGCGTTCCCTCGTCCCCAGCGTTCCCTCGTCCCCATGCGAACTCGGTAAATGAGAACCACACGGTTTCCTTTTTGGTGCATGGTGAAGTGTGTCAGGAGACCATTCTGAGCGTGGCGAACTTGACCAGGCCCGCCCCTGCGATGACCAGAGAGCAATTGCGGTCACAGAACTGGAAGTTGGTCACGACAGTGGTCATCAAGTCCGTCTAATTGGCAGGGCCTCCCACTAGTGAAAGAGGTGAGAAACTACAACATATCAGTGTTCCACTGGAAATCTAAGACGTGTTTACAGGAGTTAGCAAATTTCAAACCAGCTCTTCACCGGCCAACGCATTATCGGAAGCAAACTATGAGGAAAAGAGTGAAAGGACTGTCACTGGAGATCTCATGGTGGTTCCAGTGTAACTCATGTGCGAACAGTGGTCTGCAACGAGTTGCGGGAGACATTAGGATGAGTTATCACCAGCTGCAGAGTGCAACTAAAACTGATGCTTGAAGCAATTAGTTGAGACAACTCACCTTGAATTCAGAGCTTGTACCATTTATGCTTAGGAATTTAAGCGAATAAAAAAAGGGAAAAATGTTCCATTTGATTTATTCCCTGGGTTCACTTCTCAACAAGCTGTTTGCTCCCCTGGGCATTCAGGTTCACACTTGGATTTATCAATGCTTTGATTGAAAGTGTGTATTCCGAGCTCAAGGCTAGGATTCTAAACATGCAGCTACGGTATGTCTATGGACGGGCATCGTACTTGTCTGCAAGACTCAAGACAAGTTTTACAAACTCATCAGGGTGTGACCATGCGGAAAAGTGACCAGCATCAACCTCAATGACCTCCTTGAATGGCCCGAAATTTTCTACAATAAAATCCTGTGCTCCGAGAAGCAAGGTATTATCTCGTAGATTCTTCACATACACCGCAGGTACCTGTCCATGTCTTTCTTTGGTGTAGGTAACAGAGTCTCCCAAAGTCTACCGGATACCACTTCCTTAAGGTCGAGGCCAGCTCGATGTCCTGCACAGGCATATATAGAAATTGATCAGGGTTTACATACTAATGCTTCATCATGCAGAGCGGAGTTTGCGACCTGCGCTTCTAATTTTATTATTTCAGAAATGCAGTGTACCGGTACTGTAGACTACTGGAACGAATGCAGGGCGTAACACTAGTGAAGAATGTAGTCTTACCTCTGGAGAGCAACCATTGTAGTAAAGTTCTGATATGTATTTATCCGAAATCATCATAGACGTCGGAGGCTTATCAGCTCCATTTGCGAAAGTGAATGTAGTTGCTTCACCCAACAGTGTGCTTTTGAACATCTGCATCCACCAACACAGATTTTGACCTTTTGTGGTCATCTTGGAGGGAGCATTGAAATTTCTGTTCCTATTTTCTGGCATTTCCTATACATGTGTCTGAGTCACAACGCAAACATGGGTGTACTTGGTGGATTCGTTTTTTTGTCTGATGCATATTCTGATTGATTGCAGCAAAGCGCCAATTTACCAGATCACCGAGAAGCGAGCCATTCAAAGGGACTCCACTGGGTGTCATCGACGCCGACACAAACATCGCCAGAGCAATTTTCTGAGGGAAGCTCTCCATCAACTGCAAATTGGTGTAACCCGCTATGCTGTGTCCAATCAAATGCGGAATCATGCGGCCAGACAATCAGCTCACGCACTCTACAATCCTTTCAGTAAGTATTTTGACAGTTTCGAATGATGGAGGGAATTGGGCAACTCATTGTACAACTCGATCTTCCTTGTCTTTACTGCAACACACACACACAAACCCAGAATGCGATTAAAAAACATACTCTACAAAGCTCAACTACCTGCCCCTCCCACACTACAAGCAAGTGTGTCGTTTCTCACTCCGAATTCTAAGGACAGTGTCGCCTTTGACTCTTCGATGTACAACGATGGACTATCCCTGTGATCAAGCCGAGTTTCTCGAGTTTGGGCGGACCTTTTCTTAAGGCCAGCGAATCACATCGCAGAGGCGTAGTGGAGTTACCCGGGTATAATCCACGTTGGCTGCCGAAGCTTTTTCCTTTGCCATTTCTTCAATATTTTACCGGGACACTTGAGAGGATTCAACTGCGGGGTTAAATCCAGGTGTGCTCCCTGGGGGGCTCGGGGCGTTGCGTTTTGTGTTTGTGGCAATCGACTTTGGACATCGGTTTGAGACCTCCATTTTGAAATATTTCACTACCCTTCTCAAAAGGCCGGTAGTTGAAGCAGTATGTGTCCACTCCAAAGTTCACCACCGCGGAGCACAGTAGACGGTGGCATCTTGCTAAAGATATTTGGAGACAGGTAAGCGTTTGGTGAAGCGTCGCATCTGTGCTGTAGTACCTTGACTGAATCCTTCATGGTTGTGTTTGTGTAAATTACCGAGGGGGGGTGGGCAAGGTTTAGGGTTTGCTTTGATGGTGTTCTGGGATTGTTCTGGCACCTGCTTTGACTCTCTTCTCTTCATTTTGGTGTGTAGATGTCGACAACAAAGTCAAGTAGTTTTTACTAGAAAGGTTTATGTTCTCGCAAGGAACTCTAACCTTGATGTGGTGTGTGCAGAATCTGCTTTCAATGCCCTTATCCGAATGAGAACACTACCATCTGCAGGTGAAGAACACACAGCTGCATCTCAACGCCATTTTCTGCATTTGTGTAATCCGGTTTCAGGTGATGCTCTTTGTGTTTAAATCCTGCTTGTTTTGGAGTGTGTCTTGGAGTTTCAAGTTTTTGTGGTTTGTGCTGTTTTGACCTATGTTTTCGGTTTTGTTTCTGGTTTTTGTTCTTGCTGTGGTGAAGGAGATGAGTATTGGTGTCTGATTTTGGTGTGGAGTCTGTACGTAAACAAGTTTGCTATGTGGTGGGATGTGGTGGAAGGCTGCAAGAGCTGAATTCGTCCAAGCATCGGCACACTGCTTGGTTCATCAGGAACTCCGTTGGTGCTGGCGGGGACTACGAACACCGCCGTCAAGCTGCCACAAAACTTCACGCTTTTTACACTGTATGGATCAGGTTATCTGGCTGCAAACATATCCTCCGCAAAAACGAAGAAGACGAAACCTAAACCCTAAACCACCCCAAAATTGGAAAAGCCATCGAGAGGAACCCTCCACAGCAAACCCTACCGTGAAAATTGAGAATTGAGACAGTCGCCTGATTGGCACACGTGTGTGTATCTCCTAGTCTCTCATATGACCAACGAGATGCTAATATCTAACATCAAAAACTCGGCACCTCATATGAAGGGTCCTAAAATCAAACTCTCTTCTCATCGGACGGTTGTCAATAGTTACCAAACCTGAGCCTTGAAGCGGTAAAAAAAACATTCAATGGGCCCAGCGGTATCCGGCCGCGAGGGCCTCTGATATGGAGCCATCCAAGAGTAGTGATACTATAGATTGGCAGGCCCCACCGTTTGTATTTTAGTGACCCGACGCACTCATCGACCTGCAACTTTGAGCTTGGTTTGCGGAAGCTGCTGGTGAGTCAGTTCTATGTCGCTTGGGTACCTTTTTTGCTATATTTGCAAGTGAGGAACGACACACTTGCTTGTAGTGCCAAGTTCTCACCTGATACTACTCAAATAGGTTGTAGAAATTCTGTCAGAACAAAGCTGATGAGGAGCACCGTGAACCTCAGACCACTGTACGAACAAGAGAGAAATAACTCACGAAATAGTCTCGAACGAGATAGCATTTATACAAGTTCGTCAGGAAGATAAGAAATCATTTGAAACGATTATTATAATAGAATTGTAGGTCAGAAATTTTCACCTAGTCATCAACGAAGCCACTCAAGGAAAAAGGAACCTCGGCGGGGCCTGCACATACAGTACCTCCGAAGTAACCCACCGGTTCACTTAGTCAAAGATGTCGTCCGGAATTTGTTTTGGGCGAACTGCGCCATGCTTTTCCAGCTGGAGACCAATTGAAACTTTGATGACGATGTTCGCACATCACCGTGCGTGTGACTATCGTTGCGTTCGAGATCAGTATTTAAGATATTAAATGACAGCGTACACACCATGAGAGTCGCATGGGGCGCAATAAGATATTCATCAGTGGATGTAAATACCCTACTTCGAGATCAGAATTGCTTACATGTTTACTTATATGTCAGGCTAGATGTACAGTAATGTCACATGATCGAAGTTGAGTGAAGGCTGTGCATTGACATCAGCCGAAGGGTGCACCAATGCGAGGACATCTCACGCTAAATTTTTCCGATCTCTCCGCTTCGAATCATCATCCGGGCCGGTCACCATGGCGGTGCTCACATGCGTGGTGATCCTAGTCCTGTCTCTCATAGCAGCGGCGTTCCACTCACACGTGATGAACGAAACCCCCATAGACGCAGTTTCACTTACCCTCGCCCCGTACCCCAAGGTGGAAGGTGTCTACGCGCGCAACAACCTCCTCGAGAGCGCTGAGAAGCTGGGCGAGGGGAAGATACTGCAGCCCGAGGACATAGTCCCCGATCCCACCGGCAAGTTCCTCTACGTCAGCACTTTAGATGGCTGGATCAAGAAGCTGCACCTCGCGGACAACACCGTGGAGGATTGGAAGCGCGTCGGAGGGAGGCCGCTGGGCCTCGCGGTCGGGAACGACGGGGAGCTTCTCGTCTGCGAGCCAACCCAGGGTTTACTCAAGGTAAGCCCCTCATCCCCACCCTCATAATTCCACTCCGCACAACTCTGCACCTCTTCCCTCACACAACTCCAATCATTCCAGGTCACGGAAGACGAAATTTCGGTTCTAGCAACCGAAGTGAACGGCACAAAGCTCCTCCTCCCGGACGCAGTAACCGTCGCGAAAGACGGACTCATCTACTTGACAGACGCCACTACGAAGTACTCCCTCGATCTCCACCTCCACGACACGCTAGAAGCGCGACCGAATGGCCGCATTGTCGTCTTCGACCCGGCGTCCAAATCCACCCACATCCTCCTCAACGACCTGTACTTCCCGAACGGCATCACCATCTCCAGAGACGACTCCTACCTCCTGTTCGCCGAAACCACCACGAGCAGGATCCGTAAGCACTACCTCAAGGGCGACCGCAAGGGCGAGACCGAGACTCTCACCGAATCTCTTCCAGGCTTCCCTGACAACATTCACTGGAGCTCCAAGGGCGATGTCTTGTATGTGGGCCTTGTTGGCGGGCCGCGCGACGCCGTGATCGATCTCCTGTGGCAGTCTCCGTTCCTGAAGTCGTTGCTAGCCTTGTATCCATCTCTGCAGAAGCTCTTCGACAATAGCTTGAAGTGGGCTGGCGTGTTGGCCATCGACGAGACTGGGCGTCCGGTGAAGTGGCTCGAGGATCGGTCCGGGAAGACGGTCGCGTGTGTCACCACCGGAGTCGAGGTCGATGGGTTTCTCTACCTCGGTGGATTGCGGGACGGCTTCGTTGGCCGCGTCGCAGCCTAGATTGTGAAAGAGATTGGGACTCTCGTTGTTGTCTTCCTTCGATTACGAAGTGTGTAAGTTTTTGTAAGAAATGAACTGTATTTTTCGGTTTTTGCTGTCTGTTTTGTAAGAAGAATGTGTGAGTGGACTTGAGGTTTTCTTTGGATGTTGCAATTTGGTCGAAATTGAATGGGGTATGTAGTGATGCTTACCTGTGAGGTTGAAGGAATCGTAAGCCTTGAAGGTTTGTTGTCGTGACGATGTACAGCGTTTTGGAGGGGCTTTGGTTCAGCTTAATGAGGTGGATGTTTGAGGTTCGGACACATTTCGAAGCTTGGGAACTGTTTGGTGTCGAAGTCTTGGGTTGGGGATGGCTTGGTTATGGTATGATTGGAGCTCTGTATTGAGTAGTATCATGCTGAATCATGGAGGCTATGACAAGATGTGTACACAGCAGCCACCGGTTTTAGTAAGAGCAGTTACGGGTTGCAACGTAGAGGGGTCTTGCATTGAAATCGTCAAACCTTGCTGATGATTGAATTAATGGTTTTGTGAGATTCTGGAATTTGAGGTTTGGTGTAAGTTCAACTTCACCATGTTGCTTACTAACAGTATTCTGAGCACCGGAATAATCTGCGGCATTGATTTCTTACCTCGGGCTCCTTCCTGACATAGGATCCTCAGAAAAAATCCACAAGAGTATACAGTATTCGCATTGTTGCTAGGAATACTGAATAATGTTTGAATTGAAGAGTAGATGGTCAGAGAGAATGTCCTTTCTTAGCTTAGAGAGGACAGAAGCAGAAGAACAACCAAATCTTCACACAATAAAGGCCGCAAAGAGGTTGCTTACCAGCTTCAATATATGACATTCATCTAGATTCATTGATTAGAATCAAGAAACATAAAGGGCAAGCATCAGCAGGCATCAGCAAAACATCACCCATCTCAGCACACGTACCCGATGGTATCACCAAGTGGATAGAACGTTGATCAAAATCACAACAAACCTCAGATTACACCTGTCCGGTTTTGTTGGACCGCTTATCAAATCTGCAGCAGTGAACAAGGTGTTCGTCAGAATCAACCAAGAACGTGAGTTGTAAGTTACTGTAGATATCAGTAAAACAACTATTTTGCTGAAGGATTGAATGCCTCGTAGCAAAAGAGATATCCGAAAACGACTGCTCCAAACCTGTAGTTTGAGCCAAGATAACGTCTACGTCTATCAACGTGCTCTAAGGAGATAAGCGCATACTTCAAAACAAATGAAACTCCATACAACGAAAAAAGGAAACAGATGCTAGAACAGGGAATGCTTCCAACCGTAGTCAGTTTGAATAGACGGTTCTTACCATATCCTTGGATATGATCTGAAAAAACCGTCCAGAGAACCTAGCCTTCACGCTCGTTCAACAGTTCCAATGAATATTTTCACTCTTCACAACGTTAATCAGTTCTCATTGGGCTGTAATCAGAAGTATATATCAAAAGCACGCATGCTAACAAAAAGTCACAGCAGAGACTACGACAGAAGCACAGCGCTTGTACAGACAACTCAGTATAAAGAATGGCCGCAGTTCAGCAAATACCTTAACAGTATGTCAACAGTCACGGTCTCTTTATCAGACATTCTGCACAACACGGACCGCAACTCCCTAAATACTCATCCAGAATTCCGCGATCTTGGGGGAAATTGTGAAGGTTTTAAACTCGCTGAAGCACACCGACTCCCCATGCTCTGTAATCAAGAACCGACCAGAATTATCAGCAATTAGGTAGTAATTTGCACAAAGAGCAAAAAAATTGAAGACAACGACACTTTATTAATACCCGAGTTCTGTGAGTTGCGGAGGAGTACCTTGCCATAAAACACAGGAAAACCACTGATTAACGCCAGTAATGGAAACCGACTCAAAGAAATGTCCTTCCCATCACGGACGAACTAATGAAAGAGCATAGAGTAGCACGCACACAGAATAGACTCAAGATCAGAAGGAAGAAAAAACTCATGTGAAGACCAAGTGAAGTATTATGTTGTCAAGTGGAGAACATACGAAGACGCAAATAAAGAAAGAGGTCACTCAAACTGCCGACTAAAGTCTGCGACAGAATACTGTCTTACATGAAACTACACTTCGTAACAACTACCGACATGTGAACCTGAAATAATGCATTGTACAACAAGAGTAGAAACAAAAAAAGATGGTGACACCCTTTAACAAAAGCTGCGGCTGCAAGCGATAACCCTTTCAACGCCCGCCATGACCCAATTGGACACGGAATATAAAAATCAACATGTAGGAGTTTAAGGATTTAAAAACTCACAACAGCGCGCTGAGGAACACAGATTGGGAAGGAGACAAAGCAACCCCAGCTGGCCATCACGCGCACTCATAACAGGAGTACGCACATTGAACTCGCCAAGAGTAAGGAAGAACTGGTACCTGGCGGGTAGACAACCGCAGCGATCAGCAACGATACACCAGACTTGGCGACAGGAAGGTTCAATTTGAAACGCGACGTCAAGGACTCCGACAAGCATGAATAAACAAATAAGTAGGGGCGGCCTCCAAGCGACGCTTAAGTTACAGAGCAAGAGTGCTGCAAGGCATCACAGCTTCGAAGCACATCAACCAGAAGTTGAGGGACCTTAAGTCCCAAAGCAAGACAAGAAAACTTGTAAGAACCCGAACGGTAGGAGTAATTTGAAACCTTCGAAATGAACAAACAAGAAATCCGTGCAAAGAGTAGACATGGCCAAGCTTTTATTACAAGAACTGCCTCATATCTTATAATCATAATAATATAGAACTACAACAAGCAAGATCTGCTTGACACTACTTCTCAGGGAACAAATCTCCCTGTGCATTGTCTGTAATTGCAGGCCACAAGCCAATGTCATGTCCCTAAAGGCTGCAGCGCTCTCTTTTGAATATAGAACTCATCTCCAGTGAAGCTCCAACGCCGGCCATCGCCTACTCTCCCCATACAAATCCGAAGACAGACTCACTACCTAAGTGACCATCGAAGCCAGAAGGGTCAAGAACTAGAGCCAAAACACCACAATTGTGGACGTTGTTCTTACAAATCAGCTTGGGTTGAGCTATCAAGGCATGAAATCACCTTGTATCAAAGTGTGTAATCAAAACTCCGGAAACTCTAAAAGTATATCGCCTCTAGCAGCCATAAAAGAATCAAATCGCTCCTCCCATCCACTGTAGGACTAAGTCTCGACCGACCTGAGGGAACAGGCCGTTTCTGCTATTCCAATTTGTCGTGAGAAACGACGTGAAACGTTTAGATAAAAGCTCCCCGCACAAGGGGAGATCAATAAGAACTACTGGGTAACCGACTTCGCGATACCAAAAAATGTGTGTGATGGAGGAGGAAGAAGACAACTGAGCTCTCTACGAGCACCTTTCCTAGCAAAATGGCGATCTGTGAGGGGTCCCTTTCCTTCTCTTCACAGATACTGGTAATATTACAGACTTCGGCGACGTCGCCATGGCAGACAGACGACCACTGCGGACCTTCTTGGGCAGCAATAGAGTCGACGCCGTAGATACAACGCCAAACCCGTTCCCGTCACTGGCCGTGGAAGTTGACGATGTCTGCGTCGGCGAAACATCAAAAGGCGAGTCTGTCAATAGCTCATCCTCGAGCTCATGCTTACCCCCCTTCAAACTCCGGGTAGGAGAGCAAGAGAAGAAAGAGTAAGGCATGTTGTTGCTCTCCGGCAGGAGGCTGGAGAGGTCTCTCCCGTTGCTAATTACAGCGTCCACTTTGCAGGCAACGGAGCAGTATGCATACGAGTCTTGGAGACTTCTATCGCAAGTTCCACAGGCGTTGCCCATGCCCTTGGAAGGACGCGGCTGGGGTCTTTGGTTCAGGAACACAACCCGAGCGCTGTTGATGATGTATGTCTGCACAGTCGAGCAGTCGAGGAGGCGCTGGATGTCCTGCAGACGGATCACATCGTGGTAAACGTATCGCCGGATCTGAAGAATGCAGTGGTTGTGGTGATTTGGGACACAATGCTGACAGACACCAGCATTGCAGTCTACGCAGAACACATTTCGCTCGTTCTTCTTCAAAGAACCGTGCTTAGAGCACGGCACGAAGAATTTCTCCGCGAGAAGCGACTCTAACCAAGCTGGCTTCTGAGGCACAACGGACAAGTCGTACCCAACCATGGCTGCAAGGTAGCACTACAGCGAACACTGTGTGCAGTCAGCAAGAGACCGCTTCTCTACAGCTGAAACTCCAGATCCGAGCTCTCTACACTGAATATGCTGAATAAGTCATAGGAGCCAGTCGACGAAACAATTCCTCGACGAGAGAATGTAAGCTTAGTCACCACAGCTCTTCAACACACCAAATTGAACCAATTTACCGCCGACTGAATAATCTAACTCTCAACCCCGCACCACAAAGATGCATTCCAGTTTGGCTACTCTCTTCAGAAGAAAGATCAGAACTAATGGATCAGGAAGCAACACAATTGCCTACACGCTTCACCAATTCAGATCCTCTACACTCCGCCTTGGTTTCAAATCTCCGAAAAAAACGGAGACACTCTTCAGTCAGAATTTGAGTTTCTACGCCCAGACCTCGCCCTCAGCAATTGCGTAACTGACCTCGAATGTTCAGATCCGGAACTCTCACCAATTACTAACTCCAATTGAAGCTCCGGGGCGACTCCCTAACACTGGTAATCACTACGGGTTCCTACATTGACTAAAAACCCCCGAAATTTGCTCCTCTAAGGCGCAATTGTACACTAGCGTACGGCGCTTCAGTGAAGCCAAATCCGCCAACACAAACGAGCTCTCAGACGACGCCAGCCTCGAAAACTGGTTCCACACAAGAGCTAGTCGAAGTGAACACAGCCGATGCAAAGACAGCACTATCAGTGCAGCAAGTGCACACTCCTCTTCCTCCTCTCCTCCAAGGCAATCGTCCGGACTGTACGACTCCGAGCTCCAGAAGCCGCAATTATTTCAAAAGAAACCGTGATCGCCGCCAGCCGACCGAAATTCCCCGCGCCGCACCTCAACTCTACGCCTCACCAGAACCTCCCAATTGCATCCAATTCCACACGCCAACACTCCTCCCACACTACACACCTCAATTCCCCCTCCCTCCAACACTAGATCTCACTCTCAAGAACAACCACCCGCTCCCCGCTCACTACTCCACCAGATCTGCTCTCCACTACCTCCAAATTCTCGCCTCCAACACCTCAATTCACCTCCCCCGCACAACACCAAACCTCTCCTCCAATTCCACTCTCAATTCCCCGCTCCTACCCTCTCCGAACCTCTTTCTGACCTCCAACCACCAATGTCAGAGCTCCTAACCTCAGCTGACCTCAAATTGCGCTATTCACTCCGCGAGTAACACTCCGGAAGCTCCAACACTATCAGATGGACCTCAATTCCCGCCTGCAAACGCGAGAGTCCAGATCGCGAGAGCTCAAGTCACAGTAACTGGAACTGCAACTGATATTGTACTGAGCAGCTCCACTCAGTAGAGACTGGACCAAAATGCAAGCTCCCGGGCTTGACCGACTGAGGGAGAGCGCGGCGAAGTGAAGGAGCTGGACGTTGGAGTGAGAGTGAGAGTTGGAGGCGCAGTGGAGGCGATGAAGGCAGTGCAGAGTGAGGCCTGGACTCGAATGGCGATGGCACATGAGGGCCTGCGTCCAAAGAGCGGCGCGGCGAGGACGATGGCAGCGGCGGCGAGGTCGGCTGGCGCAGGGCGGGAACGCGGACCTCCCTGCCCGCCCCCCTGCCCGCTCCCCTGCCCGCTGCCCGCCGAAACCACCACGCCATTAATGAACTCCCCTCCGTCGTTACTCAGTCCACTGCGGGGAGCTACTCCTGCCCTCCCTAACACCGGCATTCTCTTCGCGCATCTACCTTCCCTTGATTACACTCTAGGAACCCCATAGATGATGGCGGAGTCACGGTTTATAAGGCGCACACTTTACTGCCGGAGGAGGGCCGGAGGCCAATGATCACTGTACTTCAAACCAGGAGCAGTTTCTACGGGTGTTGTAGATCGGAGAGGGGTCAATGTACATGTGTAGATGGTAGCGGATTTAGGTGTAGTAACAGTTTTAGTTTAGGTTCTATAACCGTCACCGTAATAGTGTCAACTGCTGATTGTTGACTTAGGAGTACCAGATCTATGTGTTTGGTAGATGGGAGTGCCTTTCGGTACAGTGATGGTTTTTTATCCCCACAGCTGTTGTACGGGGAGGTCACTTGACTTACAAAACCGTCACTGAACTCAAAACCGTGGGAGTTCCAGAACGCATTAAAACGCATGCTTCGTGGTAGTCATTTCGGTTTTAATGACAGTGCCGAGTTATAGCTCCCATGACGGAGTTGGGAACTGAGGGTCTGCCCGCTCGCCTCCACTGCCCGGCGCAATATTCCCCGGGCCCCGGGCCCTTTGCGGGGGGCTGCCCGAGCGAGTGGGGGCTTGACTGTAGCACGCTAGGGTATTCGGGGGGGTACTACAACTACTCGAGAGCGTGGTGTTGGTCAGTGGGACCCCACCCGGGTCGGGGAGGAGGGCGGGGCCGGGTTGGGGCCGGGTGTGGGCCGGGTTTGGGCCGGGTGGAGGGCGGGTGTTCGCCGAGCCAGTTGGCAGAGGCTATTGACAGCATATAGCTGCCCTAGAAACTCGCTTTCGAATCCAAATTTGGTCAAGCTTGCAGATCCCTTTGCCAATATCAAACCATTTCCTCCCCCTCACATGCACAAGGCCTTTTGGGCCCCCGCTCGAACTGGCTTCCTCGCAAGCGCCTTGTCTTGGGAGTTTGAACCGCGTTTCACTTTCTCATGTCAATTGTTCATGTTCGCCCATGTGAATGTTCACTCATGTGAGTTTTTGATCTTGCCTGATGGGGGTTTAAACTTGGGGGTGATGGATCATGGGGTGGATGCTTTTCTATGTTGTTGTTTACTATGGTGGTCAAATTTGGGTGGGGACAGCATTTGCATGTGTGTTTCAGACATTGATCAAGTTTGAATGGGTTTGAATGATGTGTGTTTGGTTCTTGTTTATTGTATGTGGTTTTTGGTTTAGGTGGTGGTTTTAAGGGGGGTGGTATTTTATTTTAGTTTTTTATTTTTGAAGAGATTGTTTGTTGTTGTTTGGGTATATGCTTTTGTTTGGATTGGAGGAGATCTGCCTTGTTTGAATTTTCTGCTAAGAATCCTATGATTTTATGGGTACATGGGTTTGTGTTTTACAAATTTGGTGCATCTCTGAGGTGGTAAAATTGGCTCAATTCCAGGTAAGAATCAGGCATGAAGTTTTTTCCGTGTTCCGTGTTTGCATGTAGTATGTTGCCTGAACGACCTGGTCTCTTCAACGGTGTAGATCATCCAATGACCACCTTCCAATTTGCACAATGGGATTTGGGATGTAATAAAGTATCAGACACCCGACAAGACAAAGTCCACACGACTTCAGTGAAGTCACAGGAAGCCCAGTAAGCCCTCAAGTGCCCAAGCCAGCTTTTGATGAAAACACAGTGTTAATTTTTGATGAAACACATTTTTATTTCACAACTACTAAGCTACCGGTATTCAGCGTAGCGAAATTTCCAAGACAGTAGCGAATTTGAAGTGGATTTGGTTTCATAATCTTTAAGTCAACTCCACAGAGTAGTTTTTGAACCAATTAAATGTCAAATAGATCACATGTGGAATCAGCGGACATTGTAAGCGAAAGCTGATGATAATTTCCTAAGAAGTGAAGGGTTCAAAAGTGTATCAAATTACAAATTGTAACACTTGTGCAGTATTTGGTATTTGTTAGAAAGAGAAGAACTACGATTTCTTTTGGTAAAAGATCGGCATGAATTAAGTTTCTTTTGGCTAAGTATTCTTGAATCTATATCCACTAGACATTATACCAAAAGTACAAGATTATTATCATTAATATTTCTTACATACATGAATTTCAAAGGATTATCCAATACTCTAATCTTCTGTAAAATTTGAATGAAAAGGGAGAAAAATGGAGTACATATAAGGGCCTCTTTACACTTGGAACTGAAAGGCCAAAGGCCGTTCAATAAAAATTTTTAGAAGTTTCTGATTGGCTGAATTTGAGAAGCCGCAGCATTTTGGCTTTATACCACCGGAATTCAGTCCAAGGGACATACGAGATGAAAGTGAGGTGGCGGACGCTTTTTTCCTACATGGCACCTCTGATATTTTGATTTGGAGTCCCCTGGAATTTTCGTCAGACCCACCTCGTTGAGATGTGTCTGATGGAAAACCCGAGAGACCATCTCATAATAGTTCGAAAAAGCGAGGAATTTATTTTTGAGAGTTTTTTTTAGTAATGGCTGTTCACTGTAACAGCTCAATTTTCACCCACCGTATTTAGAATTATATTAAAAAAATGATTTCCCCTGCTCAATGGGCTCTTCTCACTTTACACTGCACCGAGAGGCCAACTCTACCATTTTGCCGGCTTCTGGTTACGAAGCACATTTGGCCCCGAGGCTTCTGGTCATTCGGCTTGTGGATTCGACCTCCAAGTATAAAGAGGCCCTAACTTTCAACCTACAAAAGAAAATCCCATCTACTGTAAATCATTTCAAACAATAAAGTTTTAAAAATCAGCATTAAAAAAACTGAGTGTATAAATTTATATCTTGAAAACAATATGCATATCGATATGGTATAAAATAGCACCATCCATTTCAATTCTTTTCTTGATAAACACTTACATTTGACACACCATTATGTAAATTACTCCTTAAACATTAGAAGTGAACAATTTGGCCACAAGCATCCAAAATAAGGTTTAATATCTTTCTATGCCATTTATAACTTTTCTGAATAGTGCTTAATCAAGTTGTATTATCATTTAAATAAAATTATTATTTGTAAAAAAAATAGAATATTGAACTAAAAACCTACATACAAAAATAGAATTATTTTAAAAGTCAACATAAATTTGATTAAGAATATTGTTCATTTGCTAAAGGTTCACTTTTAAGATATATTTAAAGGGTGTGTGACATGACATAGAAAGCATTTGTTCTTTCAAGACAATACTAAAGATCAAAGCAGAAATCTAACACACTTTACATGAAAAAAAAAATTGGTGAATTTTAGCACCAAGACTTTGGCCTTTGATGAAAATTTGATTCAGACAAGAGCAAACTCTATATCATCAAAAGAATCTAAATTATATTATAAATTTTAAATGCACAAAATTCAAATGCCATAATTTATCTATAGTTGGTCATATTTGAACAAGTTTTCATATATTGATTATCAACCATTGGACATTCATTGATGGTATAAATAAATATGTCAAAAAATAAACAAAAAATAAAAATAAATAAATAAATAAAAAATATATATTTTGAAGCCAAAATTTATATAATCCAATAGATTTTTACAACTCAAAATTTTGGACTCTTAGCATAATTTGGGCACAACAAACCTTGAACTTTGGGTGTAGTGTCATCTTATCTTGAATTGCACTTGAAACATGTTAGTTGCTATAGGAGTGAAAGAGTTAATTATCAAATAATATGATACTTAGTTAAAGAAGCATACATTAAAAATATATATGATCTCAAATAATGTACGTTTTTAATTTACATAGTGATACATGACTTTTAAAGTAGGTGTTCTTATTTAAATTGTCAAATTGTATGGGTCATAATATAAATAAAAACTCTCTTCACTCGCCAGCTCGGTTTCATTTGGGCTCAGTTTCGGTGTGTATTTTTGTCCTGTTGCTCTCATGCAATGGTAACAAAGATACCATCTGTTCCAAAATATATATATTAAAAAATATACCAAAAAATATGGGCTTCTCAATTAAAGTAACCCACATTAATAAGATTTTTCAAATAAATGTGGAAATTTCTCCCAAGCCATGTGGTCTAAACTAACTTAACTGTAGCAACCGTACCATACAAACCACCTGCCTGACTGGGGCAGTGGAGGTGTGAAACTCAAGTTTGACAAATGAGAAAGTTAAAAGGGCACCGAGGCCTGAGTGGGTTTTGTTACAGGCAGATGCAAAGATGACACATCAGTTGGGTTCTGCAGCCCGGCCCAGCTTGATCCCGGGTTCTGTTGCTTGTCCTTGGGACAGGCCAGCATGGTCCTGCTCTCCTCTCCTCTCCTCTCCGGGGAGACCACTGTTTGAGGGGGTGAAGGAACTGAATTGCTTCAGAATTGCAGAGACTTGCAGAGTGTAGCTCACATGGCAGCTTACACTGGATTCTGGACCCTGCACTGCCATGGATCAGATGATGAGGCATCCGTTGTCTGCCCACTCTCTCACCTGTTCGTCGGGTTTTTTGTTTTTTGAATGTTTGATTTTTGTGTTTTTAGTTACACGTTACTGCATGCGAAAGATAGAGAGAGATCGGTGGGAGTTTTCATGGTAGACCCACTGTTGTCAGCTCATGTAGAATTATGTTTTAGGCTGTTGAGTTCTGAGGTGTCCCAGAAACCAAAGTTGTAAATACAAAATCTGTATATTCCCCTCACTTGCTTGCTTTGTTGGGAATGGTTCAGATGAGATGCTACGAATTTATGAATATATACAAGTTCCCAGGTATAAGGAAATTTATGTTATGATGTAGTTATTTATAAATACTTTGAATTAAAAGCCAATAAGAATTTTCATCGGAAGATAGCTTTGTTATTTATTTTTAGATTTATAAAAAGGACGAAGAGTAGTTGAAGTGTTGTTATTTTCTTGGATGAAAAATCTAATTGGAATTCTTGACATGACAAAGTGGATGTTTTTCCCCTTGAGCTATGATCTAACGTTGTGTACAAACCTTACAAGGTTGTTATACCTAGATATCAATGAGATACACTAGTTTCTAGAGTTAAGTAGAAATTCTAGAAACTTAAAATCATTGTCAAAATGTTTTTAAAATAGTTGTTATAAGAAAAAAAATTGATAAAGAATAGGAAAAGAATTAATTTAGTTTTGAGAACTTTGGTGTTTTTATTGTTTAGATTATATATAGCTAATTTTTGTCATCCTTAAATTTGGATTGATAGTGAAACTTTCAACAACAACCAATTTTCAATCACTTTATTTTAGATAAGATTTGCCACTTTCAATGCCATAATCAAATAACAAAGCACCACTTGTGTTTTTGAATAGAAGCCAAAATCTTTACGTATAAATGTGCACTTGGTAGCACCAAGGAACTTGGACATGCCCTATACTCAATTGTGCATGTAATGGTATGGCAATTTGGATGCCGCCTGTAAAGCATGACCTGACAATGTATCCAAATGTATTATGTAGAGATTCAATTTGTATAGGTGGTATGTTATTGTGGAAAACAATCTCTTTTTTTGGTGGTTTTGAAAGGATGTAGAATCAAACAATTTTCTCACTAATTTTCATAAGTCCTCGTACGGTTCCAAATCACTGATGAATGAAGTGAATTTTTCTCTTCAAAACTCTATTACAACTAGACAAAATCTTCCCACACTTCCTTTGTAACTTGAGAAGTGAGAGAGTTTGAGTTATGGTATTACAATTGCATTGAAGTGGGAGTTTTGAACCACAAAATTTGGTTGCACCAAAATACATTGTATATTTGAGGTTGTCATACAATCAAGAGTCATATTATGGAGGTTATACTGTATTAATGATCTCACTTTGTTGATTGAGTAGGCTCTAGAATCCTGTATTTTTGTTTGTAGAAGCACCAGTAGTGATTAATATATCTCCTCAGAAGTTTGTGTGCATTTAATCATTCATTGACCAAAACACAAGGGTCCAATGCTTTGCCCTTGCGTCCACTTGGCTTTGATACTGTATGCAGGAACTGAGTATACTTCATTCCGAGACTTGACTTGATGAATTACATGTGTGCTGAATTCAAACCTTTGATGCCCACAAAATCACACTATTGTGGTGGCAGACCTCACACCAAATTTTTTTGTGAAAAATGGGTGATGAATTTGCAATCAAGGTTCAGATTATGAGAAACATGTTGTGCATCTTTTGGAATAACCCACCTGCAAATTGGACACTTACAAACAAGAAAGTACACAAATTTACAGTGAATATGGTATACAAAGAATGATGGGAAAGAGTTAGAAATTTTCATGAAAGAAGAACAATGCCTCAGGTAACAATACATTGCGGAGCCTCGTCAAATAATTCGCAAAGGAAGGAGTACTTTTTAATGGAGATTCTATGTTGTGTATTTGCTTGAGACCAAGGTTTACGGATTAATTTTTGTGCTTGCATCCTTACCAATGCGCTTTTATTCTCTTTGTATAGACTTCAATTAGAATGGATTATGAAACACTGGCATGTGGATTAAAGGCTATAATTGTTGAGGTGTTGCTTGTTTTTGACAGAGTTGGAGGCACTATGCTTTTTTTCTTTTTTCTTTTGGAGTTGACACAGGTGCAATTTTATTCCATGGTAGTTGGAATGTTCTTTGAATCTTTATTTTTGGCAGAATCACAGCATAGAAATTCTTCTATTCAATGAAAACATCAAGACTGGGACACTTGTAATGTGTTGCTAGCTTTGAGGTCTGGTTTGGTAAGTTGCATTCATTTTCTCTCTCTAAAACATCTAATTTATTTTCAAATACAATTAAAATGAATCTGAAGACACTCACATTATATGAATGAATCTCATGTAATATTAGTATCACAAAGCTGTCAGCCTGGACCCAGATTCGAACCATAAATCATATTGAGTCAAGAGGAAAGGATCACAAGTAGTCATTAATTCAGCAATGCATTTCCATAAAAAATAAACAAAACATTGTTTATTGCTGAGCACATGAAATGCAACCTTGGCTGCTCTCATTGAATATCAAAACTACAGAATTTGCAATAAAAATTCTATTAATTCCCATTTGAGGTGATAGTTATAAATCTTAAATGCCAATCGTTATGTAAAAAAAAGTGATGAAAATACGAATAACGTAAATGATTTTTTCTTTGGAACTTGTAACTCCTGCAGATGCAAATGCATTTGGAAAAACTTACACTCTGATATTTTATTTATATATTACTAGTTTGTATAACAAGTCCATGTGTATTTTTCACAAGGTCTAAGATTAGAGGTTGAAGATAAATTTTTATAGTTACTAAATTTATGTAAGATGCTGATTAGAAATAACTTCTTTGGAATAAAGTATGATCATACTTTAATCAAAAGAAGTTATTTCTAATCATCATCTCACATGAATTACTAATTATAAGTTTGTACGTTAGAATCGTATAAAATTGAATATACGAGCTTATAGACATATTTGTGTTATTAAACTTCCCTTCAATTTTCAAAAATACCAGGGAGTTTTTCTTTATTGTATCATTATTTTTTTTACTCTTAATACTTGGGAGGCACGTAAGAGCATCCCGAATAGTCCATCACCAAGCAGCCTCTCTAAGCGAATTTGGCGAGCTCTTTCGGTGCATCACGCCACTGTGGCGTGCGAATGCCCCGGGGCTATGTGCTACGCAAGTCCCAAGATCAAACCCCAATGCTGTCGTGGCCGGGTAGGCACTTTAGTATCAAGTGTTTGGCCTATACTTAGGCTGAAGCAACCGTTGACTAGTTTTGGAGTGTTGTAAATTATCTCCCTCTATACAGAGAAAATTTGGCAAGGGCAGGTCATGTTTTGCCGTGGCTCGCGAGGATAGCGAGGTCGATGCAGAGTCTATTGGAGCAATTTTTTTGGCAAAAGCCCGATCTCGTCCATTAGCGTGCCTAGATAGTGCCCAATTGGGGATGCTCTAAGAGCTTGATGGACTCACTATGTTTGGTGAGAAAGAGTAGGGTGGTCTCCAAACTCACAAAAAAACTACTTTTGCAATCATCCAATCCTTAAAAACTAATCTTCATTGACTTAAGAGACCACCTAAACTCTTCCATGCATGGTTAAAACGACCAAAAATGGCGCAGTGCCAAAAATGGAGATCTAGTCATCTTCCCTCAGAGGTACACAATAGCTTCCCCACCCAACATTACCATGTACTGATGGAAAACATTATAGAGTGCCATTTTAAGGCGCCATTTTAGAAACACCTATGAATCCATCTTCAAAAATTCATAACTAATTGTAGAAGAATCCAAAAATGATGATTCCACTTGCTCCAACTTTTTAATTAGTTTCCCTATGCATGAAAATTATTTGCACTGCTAATTTCCCAGTAGATTCACCAGGCTGAAATTTGCGCCATTTTTGGTCGTTCTACCATAAGACCCACCAAGTTTTCCAATGTTTGTTAACTACTCAAAGTGAGAAAATAAGATTATGCTTATTCAAAATCCATGGTATCTAAGTCAAATACGGGACATCTTTTTCAAATAACTCTATCAGTGACCCAATTTGCTCCGCTGAGAAATAGGGCTTGTGCGTGTTGGCAGGAACCAACTTGTAGTAAACAGTATCTGGTATGTTGGAGGAGCAAGTCTAACAAGTGGAATACCATCACTTGACCTGAATTCTATGAAGTATTCTTGAGCAGGTTCAGGTCTGACTGCATTCAAAAAGATGACACCTCCCATGTCGGATGCCAGGTCTGAGTCGTAAAATACAAAACAGAATTGTATGTGGTCCAGTGCAATGGATGGACCAGCCGTAACTTCTAAGCTTCAATCAAGCTTTGTCAAATGCTGTACCTTAGCAGGCTTGTCCTGAAAATAATTCTTTAACGAAACCAAAAAATATGAAAAATTACAATGTAAAACTAAACAAAATACTCAATAATGTTTTGTGATTTTTTTTTTCTTCCCCTGAGCCATTTGAGGTATTTTCAATAATATATACCAGAAAAACAAAAAATCAGAAAATTCTATTTTTAGAGATGTAAACCTTGTTTTTTACAAATGATTCTTCTGCAGGTTCTGAACCTGCTATGGTGTCATTTGTGTTAAAGAAAATATCCAAAAAATTATAAATTATTAAATTATGGGAATTTTTTTATAAAAAAAAAAAACCTCACACCAGGATAGGACCTAAAGGTTTTCTATGGCAGATCAGCAAATAATATGAAATAAATACTAACGTTTATCACACCAAAAAATAATCTTGTTTTTGGAAAAATCTCTAATTTTATCTTTATTGGATGTGGAGCACGGTGATACTCAGTTTTAGTTAGATCTTTTTGTGATGTTCTTTAAGTTTAACCCCTAAATTTTGTGGCCATAAAATCCCAAATTCTGCCTCAATTCTGCCCTATTTTAGTTCAAGGTAGAATTATGCAAATTTGAACATATTTCAAAGAATCTAACCGTAGGATCTAGTACCTAACTTGTACATGTGTGTACACAAAATTTTTACGATAATAACTCCTCACGTTTGGAAGATTGTAAG
>MU104986.1:0-28751 GCA_014871385.1 Ceratodon purpureus | reverse complement strand
GAAGAGTAAGGAATACAAACTCGCCACGCAAGAGAGAGTATGGGGCAATGGTGATACCCTAAACTTTGGACAGAGTGCTAAAACCCTCAACCGCAAACCGTACAGACAGATTCCGAAGTGGACCGAAACTGAGGAAATAGAAAAAATTGCATTCAGAGAGAGGTGCAGGAAAATGTTCAGACATAAGGGAAAATAAATCAGGGCAGACAAAAACCGGATCTAGGGAAACTTTCGACCTCTCAACCCTAGACAGTGAAGGTGAACTTCAGCATAGAGATAAAAAAATGAAGTGGAGAAGAAGGAGTAAGGGACGACATAAGGAATGGCAAACACGAGCAAGCATGAAGTGAACCCATTAACAAACAATGAAACCTCTCGGGCAGACAACATCGAAGACATAAGAGAAACAAAATGCAGAGAAAAAAGTCAGTGACAGTAAGCACGACTTACGAGATCATTTAGCCGTGCCCTGGCTCTCCTCTCCAATCGCTCCGCTGTCCCTTCCGGAGTTGCTGATGTTGAAGCTCTCGGGTCCGCCATGTCAGTGCTCTGTTTCAACCCTAAACCTCCGTCGACGCCAGTCCAGAACGCACCCCGAACGCTCTAACAGCATACACGATGAAGAGGACACCCCAAAGAGGATTTCCCTCAACCTGAACCCTAAAAACAAAAACTACGAAAACACCACCTCCCCTGTCGCCACCATTTGCGATCACTGTAGCTGCTACCTCCATACCATCGCAACAACCAGTACACCCGTGACACAATGTCGACAACCCCGGTCCCATGCTCCTTGCAATGACGTCGACGTAGTTCCACGAGACGCACCGACGTGCGGCGAGTAATGGCACCCCCGCGGGCGAGAGAGACGACGCCCCCCCCCCGCGAGAGAGACGACGACGACGGGGACGGGGGATGAAGACGGGGACGGGGATGGAAGGCCCGCGCGGGCGGGTGCCGCGAGACCGGGCGCGGGGGGGCTCCGCGGCACGGGGGCGGGGGCTCCACGGGGCCGGGACGGCCTGGGCCGGGGACGGGGGATCGACCCGACGAGTTGGGCTGCCCCTGCCCGCGAGGCGGGCGGCTGCACCGCTCGTCGGGGGAGAATAGAGAGACCCGTAAGGAAAGACGATGGTAGGGAAGACTAAGTTTGTGCCGCCACATTCGGGGGATCAGGAGGCGGCCCCAGTAAGGATACTACACGGAGCCAACTTACTGTATTCCGTGATCAGCAAAAGCCAACAAGAGTGTGCAATGTCTGCAATGTCACTGATTGCCAGAAATGTCCAGTCAGGGTTCCCCGTCGAGCAGGCCAGATTCTACCGCCGAAGTAATAATGCCCGTTTACTGTACAGACAATTGCAGACATGCACTGCTGTTAAGGTGCGATTGATCGAAGAGTGGTGGACTTTTCACTTGAGGGCGGTCGAGTTTTCGAGCTGCTGTGCTCAGCTGGTGATGAGTAGTTTTGGTCACAACCGACAAACGTTCCGTTCCTTTGCGCGCGCGTTAATGATGGAGGCAAGCCGAGTGAAAACTGTTCTTCGCATGCATGGACTCCGGAGTAGTAAAATACAGGAAGTTCCTCAGAAGTTGTCGCCGACTGTTCACAGAAATCACGTAATAATGGAAATCGAGCATCAGGGAATCCGAGAATCTTTTACGAACCCCATCTGACGGGTTGATCCAATTCTCCCGCCCAAGTAATACTGCCCATTCACTGTAGTACAGACAAATGCAAGCAGACATGCACCGCCGTTGAGGTACAAAGATTGGTGGACTATAATGCCGATTCATGGTAGAAGAGATGAGTGCTTCAGAGGAGCAACATCGCTAGCTCACAGTCACGGCGCTATCTATTTCACAGGTACTGATAAGGTGATCACTACAGTGCTGTCTATGGAGGCGTGACCTAAAATCTCGTCACTTAGGCTCGGGGTTCTATAGTGCCCATGTTGTGCTATCGCTCTTTTGCTGTTGGCGTGTCGTAGTTCCCAAAATGCTAGTGAGAAGGCGTCATGTGCAGATGCTCATTGCATCGCAGGGAAGAAACTCTCAGAATAACTGATCCATCAGATGCTGTGTTGCACACTATGCCAAACAGTTCAGCTTCTCGATTTTGGTAGCTCAGGGAGGCCGTCCGCCTCATCGGGTTACAGTGAGCAATCAGGGAGGACGCCGGTTGGCCATCATTGAGGTAAGGCGTGTTTACACACTCAATGTGACTCTCTAGACAACTGTACCACATGTTGTCGGTAGAGTCGGTGTTGGTTTCGATGATGGGTGTTGTAGGTGTAGCGTTGGTGTTGTACTGTGCGTACCTAGGCTGAGATTCTCCGGAACATGGTTTCAGATTGAAGTATCTTCATGCGACTTCACAAAAAGGATGATGAGTTTCTTTGGTTAACGTCTTAAAGCGGCTCCCTAATCGTTTGGGGTGACGGTGTGGGGATGTCTCATTAGACAATTTCATCGACGACATCCAAATCATTTCAGGTGCGTATAGCAGCGATTCATTCCACTGGTTTCGGTTCTTTGCACCATGATAACCCTGGTGCAAGCCTTGAACTTTAGATACTCATTATTATGGGTGATACTAGGTCTTCCAGAAATTGTTGATTTATTATGGAATGTTGTGTTCTTGAAGGCAAATACTTCAGGATGGACCGACGTGGACCATCGCGGCAGGTAGTTGAAGCCTGTGATAAGCACATGGAAAGAGCTCTTGATCTTGGCCTTCGAGCTGAAGGTAGTGGGTTTATGGGTGCAAGTTTTGCGGAGTTCGAATCGGCCGCCAAATTACTGCCGAACTGTCCACGTATTTTAGAATGTTGTTATATGGTGGAGACCATTCGTAATAACATGGGTTCTGCACGTGAATATCACACTCGTGCCAGCCGAAATCAAGACAATTTTGTTTCCGAAACTACAAAGACGACTCACATGTTAGTTTGGAGAAAATTCATGCGGTTGATCACAAGGGTGCCACTAAGGGGGGAGCAAATGGAATTCAGGCATGAAGCAACACTCCCTCCTCTTGGAGGAAAGGACACCCAGGTTTTTAGGGGTGTATTCCACTTCAGTCCAGCTATTCAGAGGTATTATCCATTGTAACTCGACAACCGCTGGTTTTTTTGATCGGCACAAGTAGAAGCAGTATCAATGAATTAGAGCATTCCTGATTTCTATCTGTGAGGAGTATGTCATGAAGGAAAATAGGCTAGTATCTGTATAACCATTCTAACATGAAGCCTTATGTGTTGAATGCAAAACAGCGTCGGAGAGAACACAGAACTGACTGTGACACTGGAGTATGCTGAAATCGGTGTTTCCAATTCGTTGACAGAACCGGACCTTCAAGGCTACTTTCCATATGAGTTTGAAATGAAGATTTTTCCCTACGGAGATTGGTTTCGCCATTATAGCAAGCTTTCCACAGTAAAACATCTCGTTCCGCAGAGTCCACAGCAGGTGCAACAACAAGCAACGGCAGGTTACGAAGCACAGATTTGTGTTGGCGGCAGCAATTTCATCCCAACTGCCAATTTTACGTACACCAGAGGAAACGGAACTTCTACTTTTATTCTTAGCGAAGGAATGGAAGCCTCCAAAGGCCGTGACGATGAGAAAGCTATGAGGATTATGTGGAAAGTGAATACGTATGCGGATGGGAAGCACTACAAGCAAGTGTGTCGTTTCTCACTCCGAATTCTAAGGACAGTGTCGCCTTTGACTCTTCGATGTACAACGATGGACTATCCCTGTGATCAAGCCGAGTTTCTCGAGTTTGGGCGGACCTTTTCTTAAGGCCAGCGAATCACATCGCAGAGGCGTAGTGGAGTTACCCGGGTATAATCCACGTTGGCTGCCGAAGCTTTTTCCTTTGCCATTTCTTCAATATTTTACCGGGACACTTGAGAGGATTCAACTGCGGGGTTAAATCCAGGTGTGCTCCCTGGGGGGCTCGGGGCGTTGCGTTTTGTGTTTGTGGCAATCGACTTTGGACATCGGTTTGAGACCTCCATTTTGAAATATTTCACTACCCTTCTCAAAAGGCCGGTAGTTGAAGCAGTATGTGTCCACTCCAAAGTTCACCACCGCGGAGCACAGTAGACGGTGGCATCTTGCTAAAGATATTTGGAGACAGGTAAGCGTTTGGTGAAGCGTCGCATCTGTGCTGTAGTACCTTGACTGAATCCTTCATGGTTGTGTTTGTGTAAATTACCGAGGGGGGGTGGGCAAGGTTTAGGGTTTGCTTTGATGGTGTTCTGGGATTGTTCTGGCACCTGCTTTGACTCTCTTCTCTTCATTTTGGTGTGTAGATGTCGACAACAAAGTCAAGTAGTTTTTACTAGAAAGGTTTATGTTCTCGCAAGGAACTCTAACCTTGATGTGGTGTGTGCAGAATCTGCTTTCAATGCCCTTATCCGAATGAGAACACTACCATCTGCAGGTGAAGAACACACAGCTGCATCTCAACGCCATTTTCTGCATTTGTGTAATCCGGTTTCAGGTGATGCTCTTTGTGTTTAAATCCTGCTTGTTTTGGAGTGTGTCTTGGAGTTTCAAGTTTTTGTGGTTTGTGCTGTTTTGACCTATGTTTTCGGTTTTGTTTCTGGTTTTTGTTCTTGCTGTGGTGAAGGAGATGAGTATTGGTGTCTGATTTTGGTGTGGAGTCTGTACGTAAACAAGTTTGCTATGTGGTGGGATGTGGTGGAAGGCTGCAAGAGCTGAATTCGTCCAAGCATCGGCACACTGCTTGGTTCATCAGGAACTCCGTTGGTGCTGGCGGGGACTACGAACACCGCCGTCAAGCTGCCACAAAACTTCACGCTTTTTACACTGTATGGATCAGGTTATCTGGCTGCAAACATATCCTCCGCAAAAACGAAGAAGACGAAACCTAAACCCTAAACCACCCCAAAATTGGAAAAGCCATCGAGAGGAACCCTCCACAGCAAACCCTACCGTGAAAATTGAGAATTGAGACAGTCGCCTGATTGGCACACGTGTGTGTATCTCCTAGTCTCTCATATGACCAACGAGATGCTAATATCTAACATCAAAAACTCGGCACCTCATATGAAGGGTCCTAAAATCAAACTCTCTTCTCATCGGACGGTTGTCAATAGTTACCAAACCTGAGCCTTGAAGCGGTAAAAAAAACATTCAATGGGCCCAGCGGTATCCGGCCGCGAGGGCCTCTGATATGGAGCCATCCAAGAGTAGTGATACTATAGATTGGCAGGCCCCACCGTTTGTATTTTAGTGACCCGACGCACTCATCGACCTGCAACTTTGAGCTTGGTTTGCGGAAGCTGCTGGTGAGTCAGTTCTATGTCGCTTGGGTACCTTTTTTGCTATATTTGCAAGTGAGGAACGACACACTTGCTTGTAGTGAAGCCATTTGTCTTGAAGCCTGTTTACAAAAATCGCCCACTTCCATACGAACCCACGCATCATGTGTGTACTAATTCCGGCCCATTTCAAGGCAAATGGATTCTACCGTTAACTCGGGCCAGTGATATGGAATACAACTTCGAATGGAAGGTGGAGTTGGTGGCAAAGTTTGCACTCTTTCGGAGGTCTCTCAAGCGTGAGTTTTCTCTTCGTAAGCCGAAGCCGCTTATCCATCAGACCTCATATACCGCTGTTGTGAAAAGTAACTTCTATCAATCTTCGATGGAGCACAATCTCCAGTAATAACCACAATGTCTACTTGTATAAATCATTGTGCTTAGTCAGAATTCTTAGCTCTTTCATATTTTGGTATCGTCGTGGTAGCTTAGTCGTTTGGCACGCAAAGTTTTGGTAGCTTTCAGACTTGTAGAAAGTTATTTAGAATTTGGAGAAGCTGCAAATTCAATGCTTGAGAAATTATGAAAGATGCCTGTAATCCATTCATTTAGTGTTTACTTGCTTCAAGATCATAAGCCACAAATGTTGCCAGACATCTGCAATCCGATTGTAACTGGTCAAATAAATGTTCATTATAGCCCTTGAGTTTGTTACTTTGATGCTTGAAAATCACTGAACATTCACTCTTTACTTCAAAGCAGCAGTTCATAATTAAATGATAAGTTCAATGAGACAATGAATGGTAAGTGTAAGTGGGGTCTAGTGCACCAAAGAATTCATTCTTCGGATTTTGTTTGGAGAAGTTATTTAGAAAGTCAAAGTTTTGTTGAAGTTATTTCATTTAATTGTAGTTAAATGGTGAATTTTGAAGGACAAAGTAATTTTTAGATAGAGCAAATAGTTGATTGTTTGAGAGTCGGCACAAAACAATACAAAAAGTCTTAATCCTTTAACGCTTAGCGAGGTTCGTGATTGTTTTTTTTAAATTCATTTTGAGAAATTGCATTACTTTTTTTTGGTATCTAGCCGTACAAGAATGGCTTGATTCATGACTTCAACTCTTGGAAGAAAATACACAAACATCCAACAGGTGATAGAAAAATTATGACATTTAAAGTTGTCACATATGGATAATGAAAATTGTGAATTTGACAAGGTGTACTATGTTAACCATCAAAAACATTGTTGCATATATACCTTTACTTTAAGTGAGACAGATTCACATGTGCATTATGTCAATAGCTCCCCATTGACATGTCATATGTAGATAGAGGCTTCACTGGTGACTTATTTGCATTGGTCTACTTGACTATGTAAAAAATTATTCCAAACTTAGACGGATGAAATTAGAAGTTTTAAATGTGAGGAGAGGGCTCAAGAAATACCAAACAATGAAGAATGTATTGATTTTAAAGTTTGTCCATAATTTTAACTAAAATTTGTGTTTATGTATATAAGATATAACATAGTAGAATGTATGGTATCCATTGTTTTTGGTTTATTGTAGTGTATTTGATGTATTTCGTATCAATTTCTTAGCATTTAGTTGTGATGGATTTGATGAAAATTGAGTTAAAGCACATCAATTGACCCAAATTGAGCCTCCTTGGCGTTAAAGGGTTAACTCCTAAAAGCCCAAGTGGTAAGTACAAATAACGTACAACCCCTAAAGGCCCAAGTGGGTAGAAAGCTTTAATTTTTTTCTAATATAGTGTGCATGTCAATTAAAGAAACTATGATTTCTTAGATTCAAACATTATGATCTTGTAATATACTTGTCTAAGAAACTTCACAATTTATTTATTTATTTTTTATTTCTTTAGTTCTTTTTCTTTTTCTTTTCTTTTTTCTTCCCTACTCCAAAGATTGAAATATCTAAGCATTTGATGGAAAACAAGCGGTTGCATGTTTCTCGAGCAGCAAAGTATTGGGAAGCACTACAACTTCATATTATCTCAAAAATTGTACCTATATGAAGAATGCATTGCAATGAAGAGTTACCTACTACTCTCCAAAAACTCATAACCCTTGAAGGTTTAGAATATTATTTGTAAGTTCTTTGAAGAGCGAGGGTATTCAAAAACTCCACTTTGTAATAATTTCAAAAATATGATAGTGAATAGGACACCTTTGAAAAAAGGACGGGGCCTCCATCTGTTTCCCAAAGTAGAACCTTAAATATGTTTTGTTGACTTAGTAAGCAAAAATATGTGGGAAGTGGATGAGGGAATCATGGATGACCCTCAATCCCATCATGCCCTTACTAAAATTTCCAAAAGTGGAAATTTTAAGGTAGTGCTTAATTGATGACAATGCTCAAACTTGATTGGTCAATTGCCTAAGAAATAATAATTATGGTTTTATTTTACAAAATGGTGGTTCCAACAAAAGCTACTCCAACGGATTTAGGATGGCTGTTTCGAATAATAAGTTGGTTCCATGCTTGTTTTTATTGCTCAACCTTATGTACAAACTCACAAATCATTTCACTAGTCCTTATTGCTCAAACACACACTTCTTAACATAAATTGTTGAATTTATCCATGTAATCTTGCTAGTTTCACTCTTTTCCACTAAAAATGACAAATCTAAAATTTTACTCTTTTGTAAATTGGTACATCTCACATTTGAGAATGACACGTATAATAATGCCAATTCACAAAAATGAGGTCATTAGTAATTTAAGAGGTGGAAACATGCTATGGACGATTGGGGATGATCCTCCAGTTCTTATCAATCATGAAGAAAATTGATTATGTTAGAATCAATATATTTTGTTTACAAATATTTCATTTAATATGTGAAGACAAATCTAAAGAGTTCTTCTAAAAGCTAAAAGAACAAATAGCACTCAATGGTGATGGAATATCATGTAATATGGTCCTATTTTTTTCTTAAGAATCTTGAAGTTTTTGAGTAATTAAAGGCATGCATTTCATTTTCACTTGTTTGAAATCTTGATTTCTATATAGTATCTAGTCACTTAAAATGAAGTTGTAGGTAAAACAATTTGTACGTAATGACTCAAACAATGATAAACCAATTGTGTGAAGATTATTTGTTGCTTGTTCAATACATTATTTGTGTTATGATTTCACAAATAGTAAATTATTCACATTCCATACCCATACATGATTTACTCATACATGAAATCATTATCATTTCCCAAACAAGATTAAATACTTAGGACCTTGCTCAGAAATATAATTTCTCAGAAATGTTTCTCCAGATTTTTTTTTGGTTTCAGGTTACATAAAAGTTTCATTTAACATATTGATCGTTTAAGTATAAAAGCCCACTTAGGGCTTCTGAGTACCAACCAATTAAATGGCTAACATGAAAATATTCTAGTGAGTTTTTCCTGTGAAACTCGATTAAGGATGCATTTTGCACCTTGGCCCTAGAAGGCTAGACCCAAGCTTCTAGTTTAATTTTTCAGTTCTAGTATGAAACAAATTAAAGTATGTATTTGAATTATGTTGTTTCAAACTGTATGGCACTACTGGTGCTTGGAAGAAAAATCTTCAAAGCTCTCAATTATGGGAAGGAGGGAAGGTTCTTCATTTCTTTTGGTTGTACTCTCCAAGGTCTTTTTTGCTTTAGCGGCCTTTGCAAGCATCAACAACGATGCTACAGGAGTGGGTAAGTCCAAAGGAGAAAGGGCTAGCTTCTTCTTGAGCTCAATGTATGGCCCATTTTTTATTGTATTTGGGGGCCCTTGGTCTTCATGATCTTAAGTCTTTAAATTGTCCCATGATGGAAAAGTATCAATTTCCAATACCAAGTATTCAATAAGAGAGTGTATTTGGAGTAATATTAAATAAGATGGTGTAATAATAGTAAGAGTATGCGTAGCACTGGTAATAAAATGAATATTCGTCTGAGTGGAGTACGCTCTCTCTCTCTGGTGAGAAATAAGAATAATGAATTATTTTAGGGGGGTCTCCCACTTATATATACACCCACGACCACGTTTTACGCAGTTAAATTAGATAACCGGGGGCACGGCCTCCTGGCTCCGGTTCCCGCAACACGCTACCCTCATAATACCCGGACCCATCGCCGTGATCTGCCTGGGTAGGAGCCCCCATGACCGCGTCGTGGTGCTGACGGGACTTGCCTGAGTTTTCAGGAATGGTGCCCCACTCTGGGACGACCAAGGATATAGATCAGTGTCGGAGTCGGAGGTTCCCTCGGCACCTAGGGAGTCTCCCCCTCCCGCTCAAGCGTCAGCTTTACCCGCGACTCAGGCCCTCTCCCATGCGGAAAGGGTGGCGGAAGACATAATCATCCAGATTATGACAGACATCCAAGGCGAAATCAATTCTGAAGTTGCGTTGGATACACCGGGTCTTGATCTCCCGGATGATCTTCAGGATCCCACGGAGCTCCAAGCTCAGGCGGATTTCTGGACAACTGGTTAAGGTAGAGGCACCCATAGTCGACCGGGGCCCCCATACCTGTGCACTAGAGTGACATGGTAACCGTCACATGCATGACCTGTGCTCAGTATGGTAGGCGTCAGCTAATTTTCAGCGACTTGCAATGCATACACAGGATTGACGGCATGACAAATAGTGGGCTAACTGATTAACATAGCATCGTGGTTGGTAAATGGGGCCTTGCAATTTATAGAAGGTGTGCGTTTCGGATGAAATTAGAGGTACATGCAAGTGGCAATCCGAGTTTAGGAAGACAGGTTTCAGTGGTAGCAGAATTGACTTGTGTAATCGGTGGTGAACATAATCAGAGTTATGGATTAACGGTTTCTAGGTACAGGCAGATCATGGGGCTAACTACCACCTCATGACAATGAGATTATAAAGCAGGGCCTTCCTTGAAGCCATTAAGCACAGTTTGCAGCCACTGTCTCGCTTCTAACTAACGTAGCTAAGTTATTCAATATACAGTCTCATAAGCAGTTCCAGTCTCAGATCACTTTGTTCCGAAGTCATGGGTGAAGAGTTCCTTTGCCGTGGGAGTCGCCGTAGACAGCATGCCGAAGTCGATGACGATGTCTTCTTGTTACATGACGATGATGTAGATTGCTTCCCGGAGCTGCAGTACGGTGACACTTCCGGGGGATCAGAATCAGAATTTTTGAGTGGAGATGATGAGAGTCCAATCGGGACGCAGGTCATTGACTACAGTGACTTACATGTTTTGCAGGATTATCGGCAGAATGGAAGAAGGGGCGGTCGACGGACTGCAGCTGAAGGTTTCGGAGCTCCTGAGCGTGGATCCGCAGCGCCTGTCGACAATGGGAGAAGGGAGGGTCGATCTGCACCGCCGCTTGAAGGTCGAGGCCTCCTTCGGCCGGTCCATCAATCAGCGGAGCTGGTCAGGCCGGGCCCAGGGCTGCTTCGAAGCAGCCAGTCAGCGTTCCGCGCACCTCGCGTTCGCTTGTATGCCAATACGCCGGCAGCCACTGGTGAACGTCGCATGCCGCCTCGAAGTCAGCGCAGGAGCCAGCCTTCGCAACTCCGTCCAGGTATCTCTCATTCAGCTGATCAATACACGCTTCCTCATGGCCTGCAGCATTCAGAGAATGTTACTGCCAGAGGATCACAAAGGCGGAGAACATGTACAGCACGTCCCAAACAAAACTTGTGGAGTAATGAGGACTTACAGAAGGCACTAGCGGCAGTAGACGACGGACATAACATGAGGAAGGCTGCCAGAATGCACAACATACCTTATTCGTCGTTTCGGGAGTGGTGTTACGGGATGCGTACGAGCCGGAAGAAGGGGCCTCCTAGCGTTTTGAGTCCCGCTGAGGAGGACCAGTTGTGCGCCTACTTGCTGGAGATGTGTGATCGAGGATTCGGCTTGTCTCCCACAGCCCTTCGAATGAAGGTGTACGAAATAACGCAGTCTCGATGGACACCATTCCGGGATGGCATCCCAGGAAGGGGATGGATGCGGTGGTGGAAGCGGCGACATCCTGAATTGACCCTGCGCGTATCACAAGCACTTGAGTCAGCCCGTGCAAGAGGACTGTGCGAGGAGAATGTGAGAAGCTTCTACGAAAATCTGCAACACCTATATGATTTGCATAAGTACACACCTGATAGGGTATGGAACTGCGATGAATCTGGAGCACAGGCAGGAAGAAATGGAGGGGCAGTTGTCATTGCTAAAAGAGGTGCGCGTCGGGGTACATACCGTTGTGCCAAACCAAAGAGAGTGGTTATCTGTTTTGGTTTGTATCTCAGCTTCGGGATCCTCTATCCCAACATTCTACATTTTCCGGGGTAGACGTTTTCGACAGAATTACATAGAGAAATGTGAACATGGAGCTACAATGGCTATGCAACAGAAGGCATGGATGACGTCTTACCTGTTTTCGGCTTGGATTTCACATTTCATTGAGAGTGTGAGAAGAAACTGTGGCATCTCCCCCGAAAACCGACACCTGTTAATCCTAGATGGACATAACAGTCATGTCACGTTTGATGTGGTTAGGGAAGCAAGCGCAGCAGGGTTAGATTTGCTAACGCTTCCTTCACACACGTCACACGCACTTCAACCATTAGATGTGGGGGTTTTAAACCTTTTAAGCAATATTTTAGAGAGTACCGTGACTACTGGACCAGCAGACACCTAAACGAAGCTGCTGCTAAGGATACATTAGCCCAGTGGGTTTCACTAGCTTTGAGGCGCTCTCTAAGTCCTAGCAACATTAAAAAGGGATTCAGTGCTACTGGAATTTGGCCATTAGATTTTAATGCAGTGAATGAGCACATGCGTCCCTCTGAAACGTATGAGGCAGTCGACAGTGGCCTGGACACATCTGAGACTACAGCGCAGACTCAGCAGGGTGAGGGCTCTGCAGGACCGAGTCACCAAACAACTGCGACTGCTACTGCGACTGCTACTGCATTCGACATGGACGCTGCAAGAGAAGATGGAGAGCACGAGGACAGAAACTTATCTGTTGAAAACCATGCCGACATTGAGGCTGAATTTGCCGAAGTCCCGGACTCAAGCGCAGTGCACTTCTTCGTTGACGCTGATCCCACCGACCCCACTGTTGCGGACGAGATAGTCGGCTTCGAGGAGGGCGGCGCTGCTGTCGACTCCATCACGCAATTCCTCACGCTGCCAACTGTGGCATCAAGGGTTACTTCACGATCGCGGGACCCAATCATGGACTTCAGCAAGTCTATAATGTTGACGTCCGATCAATACATTCAAGCAGCTGCGGAATTGAAGGAAGCGAAAGCACAAGCAGCAAGGCAAAAGAAGAAGCGAGGGTTGAAAAAGAAGAGCGACGGAAGCGCAAAGACATTGAACGCGAGGAAGCCAGGGTAGCAAAAGAGGCTCGCGCGGTGGAAGTCGCCGAGGCCCGCGCCCACAAGGCCGCCGAACGAGAGGAAGCCCGTGTAGCGAAAGCCGCACGAGCTGCAGAGATTGCAGCGGCCAAAGCCGCCAAGGCTGCCCAACGTGAGGAAGCCCAACGACTGAAGGCGGAACGCGCCATGGCTGCTTCGGAGGCACGGGCTCGCCGAGAGTCTGAGAGGGCCCACGCATCGGCAATGGACCTCCTCGTCGCAGCAGATAGGGCCCAAAGGCAGTCGACGAGGGCTGCGGAGACAACACAGGGGCAACAAACTCTAAGCCGACAGTTCCAGCAGGTTCCCCGTCTCGCCCCGAACCTCACCGCACCGAATCAAGCCATACCGAGGTTTGTTACACAGGTATCGTCTACGTTGCACTCGCCACCGGAGGATCCACTCTTCTGGCGCATGCAGCAATTACCAGTCGACAGTCAAGCAATTCGCCCCTCGCCAATCCCTCACCACTCGCAAGCGTCGCAGCATCCTCCACTTGATTTGTACAGAGGAATTCCGTGGCAATCGCAACACCTCCCGCCACAGATTGACCGAGCAAACGCACCATCAACCGCACCAACGAGCGCACAAACAGGACGAGAACATGCAACAATTGATTCCGCAAACGAGGAGCCGAGAGGTTCCGTTGGCAATGACCGTTGCCTGGGCGGAAGCGTAAGTTAGCGCGGGGGTTTAGAATTAGGCTGGCACCCTTCTGTTCACCACTGAGTTTGCCTCCCGCGAGTTTAGGGTACACCTTGGATGACTGAAGCCCAGCAGGTGGCCACTTTTCTGTTTCCAAGTTGTCGACTTCTGGTCCCTGCTTGCTCTGTAATGAGTACGATTTGTGGCAGGCACTTGTCACATCTGAGCACGATTTGTGCAAATTTTAATTGCTGGGTTTTTGTATTCTCATTAACAGCTTCTCGTGAGTCTATTGGCTCTGTATTGGTTTCAGAGCACTTTTGATTCTAAAATTCATAGTAATTTGCACATTGCAGAAAAAAAAAATGAAAAATCTCCATTCCTTGAGAACCTTATTTCTCTATGCAAGAAAAATAACCCCATAGGATTCCACCTCAATTATATATCAAAAATCGCTTAAGTGGTCGACTTTAGGTGCCTCTACCTTAGTGTTCTCTCATAGGCAGTGCCTTTGCCTTGAGCTTTCACTCTGGTCAGTTCTGATCATGTGAAGGTTTCCGTTCTCAGTTTTACTCTGATTCGGTTCTCCTTTACGGTTCACCTGGAGTTTCTCCTAGGGCAATTAGCTAGTTGGACTAGTTGATATTTTAGTTTGACAGTTCCCTGTTTAGCCTCCACTTTGTGTGCCCTGTCACGCGAGTGATGTTTGGTAGTTAGCTGGTTGGACTAGTTAATTTTGTTAGACAGTTCTCTGTTTGACCTCCACTTGGCGTGGCCTGTCACGCGAGTGATGGTTGGTTAGACCCGTTTGGGTCCGGCTTGGCGTTCCCTCTGCCTTTCCTCGGGGTGTTTCCCCTGAGGCTTGTTTCTTGGTTTACTTTTAATTACCCCGAAAAGGGAGCTTGAGGCCTGAGTTTACAGGAATAGTAACTCCCTCGAGACTGGGACTACAGGTACAGTACCGTCTTCAGATGAATATGCCTCCGTTCGAGACATTATTAAAGCATATCACAGTGCTACCAATATGAAAATATTCAAGGTTTGCAAGTGTCTGCACCTGACCTTGTCATCTAACTTAAGTTAAGGCACAGTCACGAGATAACTATTGACCAGCACCAATTTCCAAACACTGGAATAGAAGCCTCATTCAAACCCACCAAACACCGGAACAGAAACATCATCCGATCCGGTGGTGGACTCGTGCGATGCAAACTGCCCTGAACCCTGTTCGGACTCTCTCAGTTTGCGCAGGAACCCGACTGTCTCCACCATCCCGCACATTCTTCAGACGCTAGAGTTTTTAATCCTCGTCCGGGTAAGTTACTTTCTGGAAGTTGGCACCGTGGATGTTTTCCACTTGATCGCTGCTGGTGCAGACTTCAGAAACTGATTAGTGGATCAGCGCTGCCTCGCATGGTGTAGAACTGTCGGTAGACGCTCTTTGGCGGTGCATCCGAATGCGTGCATCAGGTGGGTATGCTTTCCTTTGTTTGTCGATTGAGTTACATTCAGTAGCTTTTCGTCTTCAGTTCAACGTCGTTTGATTTGGATCACTTAGTGCCCAATATATGTCGTATGATCTGGGATATGTAGCGAAGGGTTATGGTTCTAGCACGATATTTGGTCATATGTTATCTGGCTTCCATGTCTTCTAGTCTTGCTCGTTTCATGTCTTTCTGCAATCTCTTGGGGGTAATGATCTCGTGCTTGTGTTGTCCATACCTCTCAAGTGTGGCGGTGCTGAAGCAAGTTTTTATTCCCGTGTTTGTCGTTAGGATATTGTCTGGAAACCCTAGGACTGCACAGAACATGTTAAACTCAAATTAGGGATCGCATTATATTGAACTTTGAAATCCGGGGAACGAAATAAGAAAGCACGTAGTAGTGTCTCATATGTAGACTGTGGGAGTTGATAGCTGGTGCCGTGGAGGCTAGACTGTCCTGCTAAGGACTTCGCACTCCCCACCATCATTCCAACCTATTAACATTTAACTGTCGATTATAATCGGGGAAAGGAATCGTCTAGGTATTTTCCTTGATCATAATCACGGTTGTAACTAATCAAGACTTTAGCTTCAAAATTTCTATGCTCTTGTTGCGAAGATCATTGCCCGCTAACTTCACAGGGGCCTGCAGACCCAGAATATGAGCAAACATTAGAACACCAGCATTGACTGTCATTATTTCCCAGATGCGGTTTCTCCGAATTCACTCCTCAGTACGGGTGAAGATGGTCATGTTCGCTAAGTATGCAAGAGCGCGAAGCTGCAAGTGAATTCTGTTTCAAAGTCTTCCGAGCAGCGTTCACCATAAGTACTGTCAGCAAGGCCTGGTGAGCCGCATCTGTGTCACCGAGATCTTCATCTACGACTCCCATATTATACTCCTCTCTGTGATTGACAACCGTTTCCGGAGACAGGGGTAGCACATGGACGATTACGACGTGTTCCTTAACCATCGCGGGCCTGATGTGAAAGGCGGTTTCGTGGCTCACTGCATGATGCGCTTCGCTCAGCTGGGCTGAAACCCGTTTCTAGACAAGACATCTTTGGTCAAGGGGAACCCAGCTTTCACATCCATCGATGCCGCTTTGGAAGTGGCCAAAAGTTCACATTGCAGTGGTGTCGAGAGGGTATGCTGAGTCGACGTATTGCCTCGTAGTCCTTGACGCAACGAACTGGCGGCCATGATGATGGAGCGGAGACGCCCGTGATTCGGTGTTGTACAAGGTGGAGGCCTGCGGAGCTGCGTCGGGTTGGAGAGGGGCCCCTTTGCAGCCGCATTCAAGAAGCACAAGTCGAGGGAAACAACGGAGAGAGTGGAGGAATGGGCGGATGCTCTTCGCAAACTGGCAGACATCACTGCATTCGTCTTCCGCTTATCTGACTACAGAGGGTGAGTTCATAATTTTCTGCAAGTTTCTGCAAAGACAGTTCATGGAACATGTCTATCTTTTTGAATTAGTTTGTTGGAATTATCGAGCAGCTTCATTTGATGGAAGTTTAGCACAGAAGTTGTCATGGATACTGCACGTCGGAGCCAGCTTAAGAAATACAGTTTAACTTGGTACTAATAACAATAATGCCTACTTGGACAAAGTCACTTCAGTGAACATGGTGTAAAGAGCGACGTGAATGTAGAGAATCCAGACAGAAGGAAGATTGTTCTTTGGGAACAAGAATCGTGTGAAGCCAAGGTGTGATATGTCAACATGGTTGTCATTTGAAGAGTAAGTACATGCATGAATATGTGATTTCAAAGAGATATTGATGGTTGGCTGAGTGATGTAGGGATGAAGCGGAGTTGAAACGTGAAGTGGTGGATGCTGTTACAAGCTTATTGCCTTTACACGGAGCATTGCAAGTTCAAGGTCACGTGTTTGGTTTAGAAGAGCAAGTGAAGATATGCATGCACAAGGTGGAGGCTATGTCCAATGCCACAAGCTTAGTGGGCCTAGTTGGTATGGGTGGGATTGGCAAGTCGACTCTTGCAAAAGAGATATACAACCGTTGCATTCACCAAAGGAGGTTCCAAGCTATGAGCTTTTTGAAAATTGACCATTCTACATCCTCAAGCATGGAGGTTGGATCAAGTTTATTGAGCAAGTTGCATCAGCAACTGCTATGGGATCTCATGTGTGTACCACATGGTAGTCCACAAAGTTACAGCTATTGGTTTGAGAAGTTATCAAAGCGAGGTCGAGTATTGGTTGTCTTGGATGGTATCCAAGATAGATTTTTATTTGAAAATCTCATATTGAACACAAGCTCACTTGCTCTTGGGAGTTGCATCATTGTGACATCACGAGATCACCAACTTCTCAAGTTGACTTCTAGAAACTCTAGTCTCTACCTCCATGAAGTCACTCTATTGGGATGTGAAGACTCTCAAAAACTATTCAATTGGTATGCCTTTGGTGATCAAGATGTTCCAAAGAATTTACAAGGTTTGGCTAAAGATGTAAGCAAGTCTTGTGGTGGCCTACCACTTGCATTGAAGGTGGTTGGATCAAATTTGTTTGGTAAAGTTTCAGAGGAAGACCGCGAATGTATATGGCCTGAGGCAATAGAAGCTTTGAAGGGAGATGGGGATGTTAAGAGAGCTCTAAAATGGAGCTATGATTGCCTATCACAGGTGGAGAAGTTGATGTTTGTGGATATTGCATGTGTATTTTGTGGGTGGAAGAAAGATGAGGCCATGAAGATTTGGCAAAGTTGCAAGGATTGTTTATCATGTTGTGGTAATGGAACACCACATAATTCTTTGAGGAATCTCATTGATAAATCGTTTCTCACAGTTGATGGAAGTAGTGATGGAGGTATTATGGAAATGCATGGGCTTTTAAGAGACATGGGCCAAGACATTGGAATGGTTGATGGAAGCCATTTGTGGAAAGGAAATGCTACAAGAGTAATGGTCCAAGACAAAAACCATGTAAGTGTTACTATCATTAGTATGATTATTTTTTCTTTTATGCTATCATGAATGCCTTTGACTTGGTATTTGCATTAGTTTATACTTTGAAACAAAATATACAAAATACCATGAACCAATTTGTTCAAGTTTCCATCATTTCAACCTATTTACTTGAATAGTGTTTTGGTTTTTGTGGTGCAGATTTCGAACAAAGTAAGGGCAATCAATCTTGCCAACATTCCAGAGCATGAATTTGCATTTGAGGATTTTGCAAAAATGGAAAACTTGCACTTCCTTACATTGGATGGATGCAATGTGAGCGGAAATCTTGCAGGCATTTCAAAGGAATTGCGATGTTTAAGGTGGAGACATATGCCATTAACAAATGCGCCTTCTATGCAAAATCTATCAAACTTGATATCATTAGATTTTTCTTATAGCACCAAGTTGGCCAATATTTGGACACAATCAGATCCAGCCTTGGAGGTATGCTACTTCAATATATGTTTTTGAAAATTGAATCTATTACAATGGATTGTATTTTGCTCTTATGGCAACAAAAACGTAGATTTTGTGAACCTTATTGAACAAACTTCTTATTGAGATGATCGGTGTGATACCTCATACGCAGAACAAAACGAAATTGCTATTCCGGATCCTACAACCAAAACGAACAAGCACAATATTTGTGACTCATGCTCTTGATTTATCTTATGTTTCAGGCTTGCCCAAATCTGCTGACGCTCGACTTGAAGGAGTGCACATCGATCACCACGCTGCCAGATTCCATAGGTCGATTATCCAGGCTCGAAACATTGGACCTAACTAACTGCAAGAGTTTGCAGAAGCTCCCGAGTTCTTTTGGCCAGCTCACAGCGCTTGAACACCTTCGTCTATGGGGGTGTGGAAGTCTGGAAGCTCTGCCAGATACCTTCACTGCACTCTCTGCTTTGGGTTGGCTGAGCATGAACGGGTGCTCATCCATTTCAGAACTGCCGACAACATTGGGTCTCATGACGGGAATTACCCAGCTCTTGATAGACCTTGGGACTGAATCGCAAGCACTCGCTATTGCACAATTGACTGCGCTCGAGCTTGTTTTCGCAACCTGGTGCACTGACGAGGCAGTCGATGCACTTGACAGCTCAGGCGCACTCAGAAATCTCCACCACCTTCGGGCCTTTTATTTTTTGAAATGCCCGTCCATGACCAAGCTGCCAGAAACCATTGGGCTGTTGACGACTCTCGAGAAGCTCTGTTTGTGGGATTGTGAGAAAGTGAGGGAGCTTCCGAACTCCATTGGACGACTCAAACTTCTCACTGATCTGTCCCTATGCTATTGCAGCAGGCTAGTGACTCTACCTGATTCTTTGGGTGCACTGACGAGTTTGGAATTTCTGAGGATTCAGGAGTGCCCATCGTTGACGAAGCTCCCAACGTCCATAGGCCAATTGTCAAGCCTTCGCTGGTTGTGGATGGAGGGCTGTGGTGAGTTCAGGTCAGTTCCACATTCTCTCAGCCAGTTGAATGCGCTTGAGATGCTGCAGATAATGGATTGTGGGAGTCTGGAGGGGATGGGTTTGTTGAGAGCGTTGCAAGGCCTTCGCATTTGGGGATGCACGTCCGCCACAGAGCTTCCAGGATCATGTCTTGTGGTGGTGGACAGCAATTTCAGGAGTCCTGCTTCTATCTGGGACACCGAGGAAGTTACTTCCTGGTCTCGGTCCCGCTATGATGTGAAGGAAGTGCGAGTTGTGGAAGCAAATGACTGTGGGTATTTACGCCATGTCCAAGAGGATACTGAGAGCGGACAGCCAATTCTACAACGTGTCCACAACTTGCCATGTTGCAATCTGACCCCGGCGTACAAGAAAGAGCGTCTTGGCCCTCATCAGATTTTGTGGCCTACCCCTTTTTCCATCGAAGAAATCGTATGATGCCAATCTGTACCGGGCGTCGAAGACCGATGTGGACGATGTCGGGAGGTATGATCACGTACTTGAAAATGAGAACAATCTGAATGTGAACTAGGTTGGCGCCAACGCAGATATGAGTACCGTTGTGTTATTTGTTCCAACTTCTCGAGAATATCTACTGGAGCCTTCTAACAACAGAGGTGTCCTGCTCATGAAATTCAACTATTTCAGAAGTTGTTTCGCGGGATTAATTATTTCAAATATTCGGAAAATGTCATCACAGTAATTCAAGGTTTACAATGTAACCCGGATTACAATGAAATTGAGGATTAATCGGGATCCAGGGATGCCATACTTTGCTAAAGATAATCAAAGGTTAATTCTATCAATATTACCGAACCTTGTAGACTGTCAGGAGACACACTTCAGAGCTCTCTCTGTCTGGACTTGTGTGTTAAAACTACATTTTTTGGAATAGTTATTATTTCTATCCTTCCTGTGAAAATAGAGAAATCAGTGTTTAACAGTATTTCAATGATGTATGTTGGATGGCTTGTGTGCTGTTGTCTTTGAATGACGGATCTGTGATGCTTCGCTAAACTTGGGAACTTCGGCCTTGGTGTCAAGACTTGATACCGTACACATGATGGCCAAGGCTTGTCCTGTCGATCAAAGTGATAATTACATTTTTGGCAATCATCACATCTGCACTAGCACTTTCTTTGAGCATGTTATGTTTAAGCAATTTGCACTTATAACACTTAAAAAAAAGGTTTCCCAAACCCATTGCTGCCCATTAGCTCCAACTGGGCTTTGAAGGGACCAGAAAAGAAGAAACTTGTTGCATTCAACACAAGTCAACTGTTATTGCTCGTCTAAAAATTCGGCAAAGACTCATCAATGCAAAAGCCTCGGAACAGAGAAAAGGACATAAGATGAAAAAATTCCCTTTGAATCGGCAACTATCAGTCACTCAAAAAAGGAAAATTTAATGAATGAAATCATATTCAAAAAATTAGATAATAAGTTTTAAACAAGACTTTAATTCTATATTTTATATTTAATTCTCTTTAAAATAAATGTGAAACAAATGTTTTATTCTAACTTAACGTTCAAAGGTTTAAACTTATTTATCCATGTATACATGTTCTTATTAGTCTAAGTTTTCCTCATAAATATTGTTTGTGATGAACATGCTTCTTCTAAATTAACTATCAAAATTTGTAGATTAACATTAAGAAATCTATTAAAGGCGTTTAATTTCTTCATCCATATCTTCAAGCAATATAATTCACTAATGATTTCATCAAATTATTACACTAAAAATGAAATATTACATACAAGTAGGAATTGCAAAGTATACTATTCCACAAAAAAAAAGTGAAGAAGGAATTTAATTTTAGGTATAGACTTCCAATAGTGTTCTTATTTTTGAACATAAAATTGGTATTAAAGTTGATTTGCAAAAGAAACCATCTCCAATGGATTTGTTTTAAGTTGCAATACACACCAAGTGTAATATAACTTGAGGTTTAACAATCTTCTAACTTAAAAAAGAAACTGTAATAAAATTCTCTATTGGAAATAAAAATATAAAATCAATTCACCTCTAAATGACTTCCTCTTCGTCACCTAAAACAATGAAGTCCCATTTAACCATGCAAAACTCCTTTACTTGGTTTTCGATGCTTCTACCCTGGGTTTTGTCCTACTCAATTACAAGTCACAGCAAGAAAAGGTACAATAGGGAAAAAAATTCTTTAGCAACATCACACATGCTACCATCAACATTATATCTTCCCGGACGACGGCAACTTCCGACTTAAGCCACACAATTGCGCTGTTCACAACAATCTAACCATCTATTCCTCAGCTTGGATCAAAAGCTTCAAGAAACTTCCAAACCTCAGTAAAGAACATCCAATCCCTATAAAAGAAACTCAGTGAAAAAAGATTAAAGGCAACCGATCGTTGATAACTATTTCCCAAACACTTGCTCAAACTCTTCCTACAGTGCCACAAATCCAACCATATGAACTGCCATCACTCACATCAAACTGCAGGTTCACCCTGCAAGATATCGTCTAAAGTCACAGACCCCAAGTTTCGAATTCCATACACAAGCAGAATTTCATGTAAAGAAGCCACAGAATCCACAAACTCACAATTTACAACCACTGCTCCTGTCAGGAAAACTCTGAATTCAGAGAACACTTACAATTGCGGATTGTTCATTGCAGAAAAGCATGATTCGACAGAGAAGTTTATGAGCTAAGAATTTATTTCGAAAGTAGCTTAAACGCTATCAGTTCCTAAACAATCACTACAAGCAGAGCTCTTCACTCGAAGAAACTCTATTTCTTTTCCAAACACGGGCATGGATTCGCAGCTTTCTCAGTGAAAGAATGCAGCCAGGATGTCAAACGACTGAAACTCACAATCAGCATGAAAAAAATGCGTCGGTCTCAATCTTTACAGGAACCCTAAAAAAACGAACCATGCAACGAAACCCTAATTGAGCTTCGCAATTCACTTGGCGTACCCTTCGCCAGGCTCATCGTCCATGTGGTACGCCTTCCCCATCACGTACTGCGTTCCGCTCCCGGGAGTGGGCGGCAAACCCTGAAGCTCCGCGGCCAACGCCACCGGGTCCATCTCCTGCACCGTCGTCTTCACGCTCCGCTTCCTGTCGCGCGTGTGGTACTTGATGTCGAACACCTGCCCTGGCTCCGCGTGCGGGATGGCTGGCCGCACCGCCATGGTGGCGGGCGCGATCTTGCGGTAGTCGTTGGCGTCGGGGACTGATTCGAGAAACTCCGGTGTCGCGGTTGGGCCCGTGACTGTCCACGGCTTCATCACCTTCTGCAGAATCGACTTGGCCGTGCCCGCGGGGTCCGACGGCATCAGCTTCGTCACCTTCCCGACCACATCCTTGGGCACGATCTTGCTCGCCATCGCCAGGTCCAGCTCCAACGCACCGCGAATGCCCAAAATCAAAACTGAAACGGCGTTGTCTCCCAAGCCTTCCCTTCAGCACAGAGTACACGCACGTTTGTAGATTTCATCACCCGAATGTCCACTTAGAGTAGATAATTGCGGTTTTAGAATTCAGTAACGGTTTTCGGGTATGTGTCCCGTTCGTTCATTCAATGACCAGCCGAAGCTCATGACCCGTGACTCCTTGAGTTCATGTTTGGAGAGCTATGGAAGAGGAGCATAATTCCGACCGAATTTCAGCTTTGCATACATAGGCCAGTGAAAGAAAATGTTTATAATTTTTGGGATGTTCCACAAAGCTAGTTCAATGGCATCGTAAAAAAGACACGTTTCTTTAGCATCTTTACAAATTTTCTATAAAATTTTAAGCCTAAAATTACAAGTCGTCATTAACCATCTATAAGGTTCTTGGTTTTTGTGAGAAGTTGGATTTGAAGATAGTGCAGTTATTGCGCCAATTAGAAGCACTGAAATTTCCCAACTATGGATGTAATTAGAACATTCTTGGAAACTTTTTGAAACTAGATTGGGTGGTTTTTGGAACGCATCGGTTCAATATTAGGAGTCGAAATTAAACTTACTCAAAAATACATGCATGGCTACATTGAAACATATACAGACAAGCACTCCCAATGGTGGCTACCAAAATAATGGTGCTATTTAATCTACAAAATTAAAAATTAAAAAATGCAATGAATTTTAGCCAAACTTTATTTCATGTTGTAAGTATGAGTAACTTCATGATACGAAATTTTTTGATATCATCATGGTATCACCTTAATATCTTAAGGATAATGCAAGATATCATAAAGTTATTGTATGTAGTGTATGCACCAAGTAGCAAAAGTAGCTAACATTTATGTGAGATGATACATCCTATTCTAAATGTCATAAAATGGTTCTCGGATCAGGGCTCAAGCTCTCAGTGGCACAAGTAGAATGAGCAGGTGACTCAGGGATTTTGTTTATTTGTTTATTTGCTTGTTTTCCTCTTTAAGCTCTTTGTGGAATGAGCTCTTCAGGGATTTGTAGCACAGTAAGTGTTTTAAACTGTAGTATCTTAGTTCATGTGTAGAAGCATAGTTCAAACCCAGCTTAGCTCTCCAGGGAGCATTTGTAATTCACTTTCTTGCATTTCTTGTAACACATGCAGGAAGATTCAGTAATCCATTGAACAGTTTCAGCTTTTAACAGTCTACTGGATTAGCTGTAATAGCCAGTATAATCAAGGCAATACAAACAGCCAATATAATCAAGGGCTATAAGACAAACCATGATTGTTGCTCAACTTTCTGGCTACAAGTGCATGTCTACAATTGTGTATTCTCTGAAAATTTTCTGGAGACAGGGCTTGTGGAGAATACGTCTTTGACATAAATTCAACACTCTACACATGGTTATGCAGTCTGCATGCTTGAACTTATCACATAAGTGCTGCAGTGCGGCAGAATGAGCTCATTCCGGAGCTCATATGATGTGGAGAATGTTGTCTGTTGATTTGTCTGAGGGGCATTGATTATGGTAGTGCTGCTGGAAAAGGGTGCAACTGACTTCATGACCCACTTGTGTCTGTTGCACGATGGTTTGCAAAAGCACCGATCTCCCATTCACATGTTGCCGATGACATTGCCATGAGTGCTACTACTGCCTTCCGAATGTTGGGCCGCTTGTCTGGGAGGTCTTGTGTGCAGGCCCCTGCTAGTTGTGCCATCTGGAGGGGCAATTTTAAAACTAGTTATAATTTTTTTTAAATACATGAGTTATGTTTTCTAAAAGGAGGTGTACCGGTTTCTAGGTAAGCCATCAAATGGTCAAAACACAAGATACGAGGGGAAAACTTAACCTTCCAAGCGGCATCTGAAGTATAATTATCGCCCAGTGCAGGATCCATGAACTTGGGTAGCTTGTCTCTTCCATTTGGAGCTTTCAATACAGGATCAAACTGAAAAGAAGGTCACAACAGGAATCATAATCACGTGCCTATGCACATAAACAGCAGTCTCATCGATTCAAATGACACCAGAAGCATTAAGTATGAGGGTTCGTGAACATACATATTTGACCAAAGATCTAGTTTGATCCTCCTTCGGAAGTGCGGTGCCAGAAGGCGTGACCTCCTCAACCAAGCTACCTCGCAGAATGGCCTCTCTTCCAGATAAAAGTTCGAGTAGAACGACACCAAAAGCAAAGACGTCGACCATGGGTGACACCTCTCCAAATGTTGCATACCTGAATTCATGGTTGAAAGATAATAAAAGGCTGTTCATATATAAAATACCATTCCTACCACTACCACAGATCGATCAAATGATGCAACTTCAATGGTGATGTAATACAGTAAACAGAGCACCCAACTTACTCTGGAGACAAGTAACCCCAGGTTCCAACCACTCTGGTGGAAATTGTGGCCAAGTTTCCGTCGATTTTTGTCTCGGTGAGTTTCGTAAGACCAAAATCTGCCACCTTCACACGGTGATAATCCAGTCAGTGAGTTCGAGCCTGTCAGATAATTAGGAAGCAATAACGAAATGCAATGCGGAATGGGATCATCAGGCCTCTTGGTATCATTACCTTTGCACGAGCATCCTTATCAAGGAGAATGTTAGCGGACTTGATATCACGGTGGATGTAAGAAGGCCTCGTATGCTCGTGAAGGTATTCCAAGCCTCGTGCAGCATCGAGTGCAATTTGCACTCTAGATGACCAAGATAGTGGAGCTTCGGCAGCTGTGTATATACATCCGTGCCACATTAGAGGAAATCGGACTGCACTGTTTGGTTCCAGTTGCACTATGAGCTGTTTGCAAGCTTTATTTATGTGAGTTTCAAATACACAGCACATCAACACCTAATGTACAGAAACTGGAACTATAACCCACATAGACTTACCTTTTGCGGAATGTAAATGATAGTCGAGAGTCCCATTCTCCATAAATTCGTAGACCAAGAATAAGTAGTCTGTGGTACAGTATCCAATTAATTGAACCTGAAACAGCCAGTTTAAAAGAGTTATAAGAAGCCTGATAAGACGCAATAATTGCTTGATTCTAGCACGATTTTTCATGAGTTTGTACTACTAATACATTTGTAATTCTATCTGATCGTGGGTGTAGATTATCACTGTAGAAGCTTTAGCTAGGCCAATTCTGAATGATTCAACTGTCCATAAGTTAAGAATTTCAAGTTAGAATAATTACTAGATTTGTATGGTGGACGTGCGTGAGAACTTGGAGCTCCGCCAAAAACTCCTTGGTTGCTTGCAGGTTCATCCTCTTGATGGCCAGTTTCTGTGCTGTTCATGAGCAAAGGTCAGCTATGTAAACGGATATGAAAGAAGAGCTGAAGGCTTGAAACAGGTTACTTGTACTCTTCAAATTGCAGCACTTGTCAGAGTGATTACTCACAAGCTAGATGAGAAAATTAAGAGCATTTCAGCCTGGTTTTTCAAAATAGAAAGAAGACACAAAAATCAGGAAACCTGGGATTGAACACAGAACAAGGTCCTAAAAAATTGAAAGATATATGTCGACTGGAAAAAACGAGAAATGTAATGTGAATGACCTGTCCTCGAATTACTCCATAGAAGACCACTGCAAATCCACCCTCACCAATCTTATTGGCTACACTGAAATTTCCAGTGGCATTGGCCAGCTCCTCATGTGAACTCCACTGACCTATCTATGGCGTAATCTGACAATCTTGTGGAGCCAGTTGAAGCACTTCCTGGAATTATCAAGCTCGTCTTTGACAATGCTGCAGAAAAGACCAAGAAAATATTCCAATTTCAATCAGTGACCTCGATGGCCAAATTATCGATTTATACAACTTCAAGGCATCATGATTCATGAGCATAAGCGGAGGGGATGACATGTTATAAAGAAAATGATATTTCAATTTCCAACAGATAGTGACACTGACTTGAATGGCTCTGGAGTATTTCACTGGCGGGTCTGGATTGATTTCCACTGCTCTTGATGATAAGCAGATCACCAAGTTTCTGCCGTTTCTTGGTTGAAGAACGCAGAGAAAGTAAAGAACAAGTGCAAGAAGAATAAACAAAATGGCTGTTCCTCCGATTGCAGCTCCTACAATTACACCGGTATTGGTAGATTTCCCTGCATCGTCTGCCTCTCCAAAGATATGTAAGTCAATGCTGACAAATATAGATGAGAAAGCACTCAGAACAAAAGACTGAGTAAAACTCAATTATAATCGAAGCATAGGAGGATTAAGTTCGCATCTTAACAAATGAAACTAGCAAACTATGACCTCGCAAAGTAAGTGTTCAAGTGCAATAGAAGTCGTTAAGAAACTTGGGGTCCAGAAACGGAGCTCACTTTTGTCACTGCCACATAAACCACACGAGATGTTTGTATAAGCTCATAAGCTGGCTCTTTGTTACATCAGGAACAACCCACTGGAATGTGAAGACAAAATATTTGACACAAACATCTCGAAGGAATTTCGTCATTTTGGACAAATTGAAACTCACCCTATGTATCGTGGATAATTGCCATTCCTATCTGAGGTCACCCACAATCACGGCATAAGTATTTGCGTTCAACCAAATCATCATCGACCCACACAGGAGCACTTCTACTTGACAAAACTTTGTCTCATGAGGGGTAATTAGCACAACGCCGAGAACATTATCAAAGGGCACTCAGAAAGCGGAACTCTGAAGTGAATCAATTAGGGTTTCAGATGTAAACAGCCAACTGCAAGGAATGTAAATTCAGCATCGTTGTCACAACTCCTTTTACCTGTCACTGGGATGAAGGCATACTGCGTGGGCTGAAAATCAGTCCACAAAACACTGGGATTGAACTTCCTCAGCAGATCTGCACTGGTGTTGAAGTTTGAAGCAATGCCGTTCAGATTGCTGCCTGTACCTTCCAGTACCGGATACGTAAGGAAAAGGCCATAATCCGAGGTCACGGTGGGGTTACCACACGAGCAATTCATGGAACATCCAACGATGTTCCAGTAATTACGAAATGAACATCTGGCAATGAGTTCGCCGTCCCCACCCAACTTTCTGTCGTAAGATTATCGTAGGTAAAGGTAGCGATACTGTAAGGAGAGTCAGAGGATTGCACCTGAGATCACATTCCAATCCTCATCAATCGTAACTTCCAGTGTAAGAGAAGTAGAAAATGCAATTCTAGACATGGCTTAAAAAAATGTAACAGAGGAATTCAACTCGGAGTTCGTCAGCAACATACCACATACTGGAAGTTGTGTAACAGCTGGTCGTTGAAACAATCGCATGTGAAGGGAATGTATAACGGACTGCCGATAACAACGTAGTTTGTGTCAACGATGCCGGGATTGGCAGCAAGGATTTTTTCCGCCGTGGTTTGAAACTTTTGGCTGATTGTGGTCAAGTTCTCGTTCGCTTGAACTCGGTAGAAAGCGTAAGCAGTGTCGCACCCCGTACTCGGGACGCATACAGCCTCCCCTAATTCCCAAAGTCCAACCAGATACACACATTGCAGTACTAGGAACAGTACACTTGTGGGCGACCATGGCTGCGAATTAGTACCCTGCTGCCTCATTCTGGGTGCTACAGCTTCAACTTCTCCCACTTCGCTTCACTCATCCCTAATCAAGGAGCACTCAGTACCTTCACCCTAACATTGAACTCCGAATGTGAGATATTTGTCATGTCTAGCCATAAATCAAGGTCCCCGTGCACCTCCATAGAGAGAAATTCTCCTGATTGAATCTCACATTGCCAGAAAAGCAAAGTAGACGGCAACATGTGAGCTTGTGAAATCTTCATGCAGGATCAGTGTTGAATACCTAATTCTCACAAACAGCCAACAATCAGTGTAGTACTATTTACGATTTCACCTGCAACACTATCATGTTATCCGCTCCCACTGACACCAAGTGCAACAGATGAGAAAAGAGACTAGTGGTTGCGTTCACAGGGAACCATAAGAGAAACCTAGAAGCCGAAACGGTGCCAGACTAATTCTATCTTCTAAAATCAAATTTACTTGCAACCTACAAAGCGTGCCGGCTCTCGAAGTAACGACTTTTAGGGCCAAGTATCTTCCCCCATTCAGACAAATCCAGGT
>MU104985.1:0-28798 GCA_014871385.1 Ceratodon purpureus | reverse complement strand
ACGACTCGGTTCGATGCCGGACACCGATTTGCACCATTTGAACACAGGTGGAAGCGAACCCACGTGTAAATCTGGCAGCAGCAAGAGCCTCACCGACAGCCAACGTCACCGGTGCCACACACACAGAGAGAGAGAGGGGGGGGGGCGCGGGGGAGGGGCGTCACTCCGAAAAAGCCCGCGTCCAGCCCCCTGCAGAATGATCACCCCCTCAAAACCCTCCATTTTCGGTGCGGATACTCTTCATCTTGATCCCTCCAGATTGTCGACGTAGAGGGAGAACAGGTGGACGGCATTGTTTGTATGAGTTACGTGTGGCCGTCCCAACCAACTCGCGAAATCCTCTGCCCGAGCGCGTGGGCAATTGGACTCCGTCAACACGCGATCGTACTTCTCAGGATCCCTCCAGAGATGCCAACATGCAGGGGACCAATCTTATCCCTTCCGATGGAATCGCAAGTCGTTCCGAACGGCTCGGGGTGCATGCAACAACCTCCCAACATGTTGGGAAGGCCGCACCCATAACAACACGTAATCGTCTTGTCAAAAGTCGTCCGGTTCTCGCATCGAGTTTCGGCACCGCCGCCCGGACGCGGAGTTGCCCCTGTCCCAGACACCTGATACAACGACCCACAAGGCCGGGCACCTCGACATGGCGTGCTCCGACCGCGACGCCGACCGTCCGTATGCGACGGTGCACAATACACACCTGCCCTTGGCCTCCGTCAGGAACTCGAGCACCGCCGAGGCCGACATGGATTCGAAGGCACGCCTCTCAGGGTCCGCTCGCCGACGCATGTGATAATGCACCCGGGAGGCGCATTCTTTTCGCCGGTGACCCGTCATCCACGGGCGGACTGCTGCTGGTATTGCCAATCCGTGGCCTCCCGTCAAGTCCATCTCTGATTGGCCCGCGCCCATGTTGGTGGAGCAGTCGCCAGTCTCCAAGGAATCGGTCGGATCCTCGCCGGATAGACCACGGAGACCGGCGGCCCTGGACTCGCACACATCACATGGCCGTGATCCGGAAACGAAAGCAGTCCAACCCACTGCCGTCGACGCACTCCTGGAGCACCAGACGCCTGCACTTCGAGCCACCCAAATATTCGGCAAGCTCGGGCGAGGTCTCCGCCGTCGCTCGCCAGGACAGCGGCAAGAATATGATGTGCTTGCTTTCCAACCCGTCGCGGGCCCCCCCCGACCCACTCTCCTGGGCGAGGTCGATCATCGAATAGGGCTCACCGACGTGCACGACGACGCGAACGGCACCCAGATCGACGCCCGTGCCAAACGCCCCCCGTGGCGACCATGATGTCATCGGCCCCGCGCACCCACGAGTTGTGATTGGCGATCCTATCCGTCTCGCCCATCTGTCCGTGATAATACGTCGAACTGAAGCCCTGGTTGACGAGGTATTCGGACAACTTCTTGGTATCGTCACGATACCTACAGAAGACTATGCTCTTCGGGGGCCCGATCCCCGTAGCGCCCTGTAGCGCCCGTAGGAGGTCCCCCACCCTCACATTCATCGGGAGCCCGCCCTTCTCCACCCCGTAGGTCATGTTGGGACGATTTGTCGCACTCCGGATAACGGACGGTCGGACATTGAAAAACTCCCGCAGCTTCTCCTCCAGTTCCGAGGGCACCGTCGCCGATAGGAGGAGGAGGGGAACCGGAAGTACCCGGACGGCCCGCAGGTGCCGCATCGCCGGTCTCCACGCGGTCGCCGTCACCGCTACGTGGCACTCATCCACCACGATCCTCGCCAACCTATCCCCCCCGTGCAGCAGGGCGAGGTGATTTTGGAAGGCGGTCGAGCCACAGTGCTCCGCCGACGCGAGCAGGATGTCCGCCGAACCCAGGCACGCGGATTCGGATTCGAATAGACCTGCACCGATACGTTCCCCTCCCGTGCACGGCGTTCCACCTCTTTCCTCAGGGCCACGAACGGGCAAATGACCACCGTGGTGTACCGTCCGGCTTCCAACAATGCGGGCAGGAGGAACAGGAGCGTCTTCCCTCCGCCGGTGGGCAGCACCACCAGGAGATCCTCCTCCCGCTGCAGTATCCGTTGCGTCGCGTCGGCCTGCTGCCATGACTTGAACTTGGTGTGGCCAAAGGCCAGCAATCCGCGCAGCGCCAACTCCGAACAGGCGAGGGATGGGAAGCCGGTGCCGACGTCCCCCCTGGCCTGCACCACCTTGACCTCGTGGTGGTGGTGGTGGTGGTGGTGGTGCACCTCCGCGCCCGTTGTCTGCAGCGTCAGTGGATCCTCCTCGGGTCGGACCCGCCGCCTGGATCGGATGCCCGAATCCTGCGCTCCGGGGGAAGGGGGAATTCGGCCCGGCTTATGTGGTCCCGCGGCGGCTCCCGGACGCGGAGGGAGATGGCTGCTTCCCGCGCCGCCCAATCCCAGGATCGTGTGCCACTGCTCCGAGACCTTCCGGTACTGCTGTAACTCGTCACGTCCGATGCTGGGGTGGTCGAAGTTCGATCGGCCGTAACGCTGACTCGCCACCCGTTGCGAGTGACCGGCTTGGCTATCCACGGCTCCGTTGGCCGTCAGTTCCGAAACGCTCGTGTATCCCAGAAATCTGTGCATCCAGGCAACCGCCATGTGCCGCCACGGACCGAGCGTGACCGAGACTTTCAGGTGGGTCAGGAACATTCGATCCATCCCCTTCGACAGTTCCCGGCTGGACATCGCCTGCCCTCCCTTCACGGCCAAGAGCTGACCGTATCGGGCCGTCGCATCCTCGGTGTGCAACACCCCGGAGGCGACAATCTCCATCTCCCGCACGTACGTGAGGTAGCTGACGAGCAGGACGGAGGTGCCCCTGTCGAGAAACCGGGCGACGGGTTGCTGCCTCCCCCGCTGGCCGTCCGCCTTCCCATAGAGGGTGAGGAGCATGACCAGGCCGTCCACATAATACACGCCGCGGGGTTGAGCCGTGGTGTTCCGCGTTCCGCACGCCAGGAGTTCCACACCGCGCGCCGGCTGCCCGGCCACGAGATGTACTATCGACAGGAGCTTCTGCAGCCACTTCCCGACCGTGCGCATCCATTCTTTCAGCGCATTCCGCCTCCATACGATTCGTCCGGCGCCGGTTTCATCCACCCTCTCCACGAAACGGGCGCACAGCCTGACATCCCCGACAATGTGACGGACGAGGTCGAGTGTATGGTCGGAACAACGGTTCCTCTTATTGGACACGAACCAGGCCCGTGCCTCGGTGTCCGACAGGTTATCCTCCAACGGTCCCCCGGATTTGCTGTGCAGTATGCCGGCCCTGTTGGAATCGTATGCGGGCATGTCCAAGAGGATGTCCCTCTTCAGCTCCCCGTCCAGCTCCCTGATGGTCTCGAGAACGAGGGTGGACACGCCCCGGATGCTCACCGTGGTGCCGTCCACGACCTGGTCATCCCCCACCCACACCACCTTGGGGAGCGTAGTGTCGTTCGCCGTGGCATGATTTACGATCCTCTTGGAATCCAGTATCGCGCCAAAAGGGGTCCGCTTGCCCTCCCGGACGAACAACAGGAGCCGCTCCTCCGCCTCGTCGGCGTCCCCCACCTCCACGACCGGAGCGTTGACGATCTTGTACAGCACCAGGGAGCGACACCAATACATCATCCTCGCAATGCGGTGGGTCACGTCATCAGGTGTCAGGGTCCGGCTGCTCTCTATCGCGACGAACACCACGAACCTGTACACCAGAAGAGACGCCACCGGGCATGTATGCGAGGGCCGCGTCGTGAGGAACAGGTCCTCCAAAACCCGGATACAATGGGATTTGGATTCCCCCAGTCGGTCCACCGCACGCTGCCCATCCCCCTCCGCAGCCTGTGCTCGCAGCCCATCCCACAGGGCCCGCAGGGATCCCCGCAGTACGTCGTCGCCCAAGGGAACCATGACTTTCAGGACGTCACCACCGTCCGTGTCGGAGGTACCGTCGGCGGCGTCCAGGGACCGCAGCAGGATGATGAGGAGGTGCGACATGGTGCCCACGTACTCCTCGCTCGATTGCTCCAACCTGTAGAAGGGAACTCTGTAGGTTTCGACTTCGCTCGTCGACTTCACCTTCTTGCGCAACAAGGATTCCGCGCTGCCGATGATCCGTTGGAAGTCCTTCATCAGCGAGCTACAAACTTCCCGCAGCCTGTCCGGGAAGAAACGGTCGTCGGCACCGTGCTTCGCCGACGCCCATGGACGCATGGCCTCCACATCGACGTCCATACCCCGGATGAAAGAGTCCCAGTTGAGTTGCTTCAACCACGGAGGCAGGAGCCTGGGGTCCCCGAACGATGGCACCGAAGCCGCAGCCTCCCGTTCCGCGGCATCCCTCGCGACGATATCGAGCAGACGGCCATCACCCGGGCCGTCCTGTCCCGGTGAAGTGGTCACGCCAAACCAGCTATTACTCCCCGGTCCCTGAGAAAGCCTCTGCACGGAGCACCTACCCATGCAACTGGATCCGGCATCGGCGTGCTCCTCGCGGACGTGCCTCCTGAGGCGGTCCTCGCACTTGGCATAAAACGCACACGACGTGCACCTCCACCCGTGGTACACCGGCAACCCGTCGATGGGGACTTTCAGGTCGGTACTGCCCCTTGTGTAATACGGATCGAGACGCTCAAGATCTCCCTCGAGTTGGAAATGCAGAAGGTCCTGCCCGAGCAAGCCCGCATCCACCCTGCGTCTATGCCGCCTCGATGCATGTCCTCCGATCTCTCCGAATTCCACCCACGCTGCGCACGGACGACAAATGGCGATCCGTAGGACCTGGTTTATGACGAAATCCAAGTCGGAGCAGATGTACCGGTCCCGCGGGCCGTCACTGTCCGGGATGGCCACTGCATCGATGCCCGACGACGGCGGCCGAGGTTCCGAATCCGCAGCGCACTTCCTGCCGTGCATCTGCATCTTTCTTGCGCTCTTGTTCGCATACACCATGCAACGAGAACACGAGAAGAGTTGGTCCACCTCGGATCGGTGCAGCGTGATGCTCTCCTCGAGTCCGGGGCCGCTCGACGACGGGTACTTGACGGTGCACTGCGGAGCGTGGGTCCTTCGATGGTTCTTCAGCTTCTCCGAGGAATCGAATGGCGGGTGTTCACATCTATCGCAGTTGTAGGACCTGGTCCCGGCCCCGGGTGGTGATCCAGCGAAGGGTGAAGCCATCAGTTCTAGCGTCCCGGAAGGCATGGTTGGTTCAGCCGTAGGCTATCGCCGTCTCCAACCGGATTACTTTGTCACCTCGTCCCACTGAAATCCCTCCACCACCGAGCGAGAGTATCCGTCAATTTCCGAGCAATGCAATGAGCCGAACGGGGGGGCGGTCCGGGCCAAACTTCTGGTGGACGGAATCCTGGGAAAAGTGTCACTCTGGGTTGCCCGCCGTGGCGAACCCGAGCGGCGAGCACCGCTTCTAACGCGAGTCAGGAGCTTCTACTAGCGTCTTGGGGGGCGGTGGGGAGGGAATCCACTGCACATCTACCGAAGACACCGTGTGCAGCAGTAGACACGGCGCCGAATGCTGATCCTAGCACTCGGCCCTTCGACCACAGCGACTACAGGAAAATGGCAGACCACCCTGACATGGGAGGGAGATTCCAGCAATGAGGGGCAATCAGCGGTTCAGAGACGAGGAGATATGCACTGGTACTCACATGAGTCGGCCGAGAGGATCGACGTGCTCGCTCGCTCACCAACATTCCCAGTTGGGACGGGCCGCCATGGGTTTGAGAATCCGGTGAAGACAACCACAGTGGTTCGTTGGAATCAACCTGGGAGGTGCGGCAATTAGCGACGCTGCGCGGGACACTGGTGTGACACTGGTGTGACCTACACTGGTATGACCGCCAGTGTAGTCTATGGGAATGGAGTGTGGGATACACTCCAAACCCATTCATAACGTCACATGGTGTGGAGGCGGCTGCCATTATGAAGGCGGGATTCCGAGGCCGTGCAGCGTTTCAAGGATAATTTACGGGAACCTCGACCAATCAAGGATGTCTTGCATCGGGAATGGCGGATTCCGGACAAGAAGTCATAAACTTGCGCCATCCGAAGTTAAATATAAAGAACTCACTCCATGACAAGATGGCAGTGTGCACCCTCCCAACCGGCAAGAAAAAGATGACTGGCGAATTTTCTTCGTTGCCACAGGCCGTGTCCGCACCTAGTACGGGGCTATCGGTTCGGGGACCACGGGGGGCGGACCACGGTGGACATTGTGTTAAATTTGGTGTGTGTGTGTGTGTGTGTGTGTGTTGGGGGGGGGGGGGGGGGGGGGGTGATTATAAGTTTCGGTCTCTTGCGAGTGTGCCGGACAAGCCGGACCTTTCCGACATTCCGAGTGTTTGTCGGACGTGCGCACGAAAATGGTTGCCGATGTAGCGCCGACAACACCACAAAGACCGTGGTTGGGTCCTAATTGGAGGCAAGGCTGCATCGTCACATGTGAGCATTGAGAAAGGTGGGATTCTACACGACGAAGTGCGGAGCCCCGAGGCATGATGTAAAGCCGAAAGTATACAATTGTATTTATTTCAATGCAAAACATGTCCACACAGATGTACAACTCCAGGGTCCTCTCGGCCAACATTCTAAGTGATACATCCCTCCAACCCCCCCACCCCACACACACAAAAAAGGATCACCCCTCACTAGTCGGTCAAATCCACGATGTCGGATGGCCACGGTGCCGCCGATGCTGGGTTCGAGGAGACAGATGCTGCCTGGCTCGGATTCTCTGGGAAGGCGGTGGGCTGTGTCAACCATCCGGAGAAGCACGCCGGCAGTGTCGCGCCAACGGGGGGCCGATGCCCCCTCCTCTTCGCACCCCTCGATGTCGATGCACCACGTGCTGATAACCCCACACGGGCCGGCACCTTTGCCTTCGGCCTGGGCCCCTTCCCTTCCAGCCACTCCCTTGTTTCCGGATAAAGCCTGTGTAGAAGTCGGCGCACTGCATCTACATGGAGTCCTTTTGCGTGGTAACTCTCTTCGCCGACTAACTCGCCACGAGAACCGAGCGCGCCCGATGGCGTTGCAGCCTCTCCTCTTGCGTTCACTGGCTTGGGATTCCGTTTTTTTTTCAGTGTTGCTTCCCCCGCGTCGTAGTGCCAACCTAAGGTTTGGTAGAAGAACTGCTTGCGTCCGGAATCAACGGGCTCGGAACCCGGATACATCAAACCCGCCGCTTCCATGATGGTCTCCGCACTGTCCAGCAAGCCCGCGTTCTCGATGAGGAGCTGGAGCTCCGACTTGTTATGAAGCCAGCTCCACTCGAGGGGTTTGCCGACAGAGTCCTCCAGTGGATAATTCGGCGGATAGTCCTCCGGATGGTGCACCCAGTTGTTGGGCATGTAATCCCGCAGGCCGAACGCAAGGTACAGACGGGGATGGAAAGGGGCCCGGCAGTTCGGACACTGCCGTCGCCCTATCATGTGCGGAATGATGCACTGGGGATGAAAGCGGTCTCGACACGATCCCACCTGGTAGCATCCCTCCGGCCCAAACCCATTCTGGCAGATGGAGCACAGACTTCCGTCCCTCACCATTTCGTGCGGTTCCGGCCACACCTTCACAAGTCCTTGCAGTTGGTCCAAGTTCCAGTTGTGATCCCGTCCGGGCACGAGCTCCCACCTGATGCTACCCTCGGGCCCCCCGGGTAAGTCCTCCCACCCCGGAGGGTACATGGACGATATGACCGGCCACGAGGTGAGCAGCAGGTTCCGCATCCTCCCACCCCGATTCCACTCCTCTTGGATCGCCTCGAACTCCAATTCGTATTGCCGCTTTCCCGCCATTGCACACATCGCGGTCACGCACATATCCTGCGTGGCCCGCACCGCATGCACCAGGCGTTCCCTGAGCATCTCGCATGTGCCCTCCAATGCCTTGACCTTGTCGACGCTTCTCCCACGTTCCTCGGCCCCGTGTTGTTTCGCGGCCCGAAGTCTCGCCTCCATACCCCCCGCTTCCTCCCGCAGCCTCCTGTTCTCGTCCTCCATCGCAGCAGCCTTCCCCCTCTCCGCCGTCACGTTGTCCGTCGCCGTCAGGAGCGCACGACGCGACTCCACGGCGTCCGCTTCGGCCGCCCTCGCCCTTTCGGAAGCCTCCTCCAATGCCACGCGCAGCTCCGGGGAGGTCGACCGGGCCACCCTCGCGCCTCCCTCCGGCGGGCTCCCCACACCCCCCGCCATCAAACGAGCCACCGTTGCCTCCGCTGCTTCGGCTCGACGCAGCGCATCATCCCTCCCCCGTTCCAGCGACACCATGTCCGGGAGGGGACCGCTCCGATCCCCTGCGTCGGGCATGCCGAGAACCGCCTGCAGCCTCCGTTCCAACCCAACTATGGTCCCCTCCAATCCGAGGACGTCCGCGTCGTGTTTTGCAAATGCGTCCTCCAACAGCCGCCGGATGACCGGGCCCGTTCGCAGGGCAGCCGTCGCCACCCCGAGCCTCCCACCGACTCCCACCGACTCTCCCGCCGACCCGTCGAATCCCCCCGTGCCGACCACCGCCCCGGCCAAGACGACGTCGTCCGGTCCGACGTCGGTGGGCACGGTCATCATAAGGACGTCGTCCCCGGAAATCCCGTCACCAGCCCTGGGCAGCCCCAATCCCGGTCCTGCCAGCCGATGTCCCCCGCCACTCATCACGAACTCGGTCGGATCTATTCGAGCTCCTTCCGCAGTCCCGCCGGCGCCGGGCTCCATCCGCTCTCCCCGCCACCCGGCAGCGCCGGGTCCGACCGACACTCCATCCACCCGGTCATCGCGCGTCGGGCGGATGACTGTCCCCTGCGGTGCACTTTCGTCCCGGTCCCTTTCCACGTCCACCGGTATCTGCGCCCCCGGGGGGTCAACGGCTGCAGCGCCCGCCTCGAACCAACCAGGGGGGTCGGCGTATACGGAATCTCCACCGGCGTCTTCGCTGTGAGGGTCTCCCCCAGACACCCGAAGCGCCCGCCGCGGACGTCCCCCAGGGTAGACCAGTCGACCCTCTTCCCGAGCACATGCTCGGCGTACATCAAGGCCGCAATGCATCTGGGAATATTGTTCTTGGGCCACCTGGTAACGTCGGAGATCGCCGTCAAAATGCAGAAGAATCTCCACTTCACCTCCACGTCTTCGATGGTGGAGTACTTGGCAGCCTTCGCCCTGCAGTGTGATGCGTGGGAGGATTCCGGCCACAGCCGATCGATGTGCGCGAAGCCGACGAATTCCATGGCCTTCGCCGCGCTCCACGGCTCGGGCGCACCCTCCCAGCCGTCGTATGCCATCTTGGTCCTGTCGGCGAATATGTCGAGCTCCAAGGGGGCCGCCCTGCGCCGGGGTCTCTTGGGGGCGGACCCACCCGCGGGCCCTTTCATCCTTCTGCATGGAACGCTCGTGATCCCGCCACTCGCCATGCTAATTGCGCTGCGAAATCGCACCCTGCCCACAAATTGCCCGAACGAGGCAGACCTCCGAATCTGCTCGTACGCGGCGCATCATCGTTAACAATGATACTGTCATATTTCAGCTCCGTCGTGGCCGCCTAAACTCATGAAAGCCTAGACATGCGCCTCATTCAACAGGGTGCGGGTCGGTGGGAAAGAACGACGATGGAATCGTCGCCCAGCCCCGCACCCTAGCCGGACAGCACGTCACACGCTTTACGAGTGCTCGCACGTGGAATATGAAACGACGAGTGCACGACGGCTACGACGACGACGTACCGAATATGAAGGGCCCGCATGCAGGGGATCACGCCATCGGCCTCCACTCCTCACCCCGCTCGATCGTCCGACGTGCTCTCACGGAGGGGCGGGCTCCCGGGCCGCGAAAGCGGAGGACAGTGCGGTCCAAACGAGCATCCTGCGACGCTTTGCCACGATTCCTCCTCCTCGTCCGTCCGCCGCTCCCATTCTCGCACCGGCCCGACGTAATGCTGCGCGTGGCCCCCTCCCCTGCGACTCTCCCCTCGCACCCCCGACGTCGTGACACTGACGTTTGCGATTGCCCCAACCTCATGACGGAATAGAGAACCCTGTATGAGGATAGCCAGCATCGTACTGACGCACGATTATATTTAATCAAGATCCCAGTCATACAGTGATCATCCCCAGAAATAGCATAAAAAATTGAGCGACGCATAAATCCGCCGAAACCAATGATTATCACAATTCAACTCTCCAAAAACGTTCCATTCTCGAAAAATCACACGTGGTAAGTTGAACAGCACGTAAGTAAGCCCGGGATCCAGGGTGATGCATGGCCGGCCGGTAGACCGTATATCCCCTCATAGAAATGCTATTTACCGCAGTGGATTTACGTAACCCCCAAATTTTCGAGCAGGTCCAGATTAAATGATTTGTCCATCGTAGAGTTGCCCAATGTGAGCAAGATGCCCTCGTGTGGACTCGAGACTTTTCTCCGTACTATTAGGGTCTCAGAGCCCAATTTCATGCACCTTCCTCGAAACAAAATTTCGCATATTTCTGACTTTTTGGTAGAACCCAATACTTTGAGAGGACAGCTTCCCACAGTGCGTCACTTGCAGTGCGTGTAGGGCTGTCAGGAGGGAAATCTGAAGGGTGAAGACGGACATCCGTGGGGATGGGATGAATGTACTTACTGCTCCTTTGGGGGAAAAATCCGAAAATTAATAAAAAATAGTCTGAAAGTTAATTTTAAAATAAAAAACTAATTATGCAATTAAATTAATCATTGGAAATGATCCATTTATTTCTCATAAAATATGAGCAACATAAAGCAAACCCATCGAGCGGAGCGAGAAGGGTTTGACTAAGGGCGACGGGTCCGGTAGGACCCGTTGCCCGTTACGTCTTAGGGTTATCTCAAAACAACGAATGCGGGGTAGCTAGGGTTGATCTCATTGAGTTTTGGGTCATAGAGCCCCCATATTCATCCGGATGATGCTAATAAATTAATAAAACTCAAGCTTATCAAAATCAAAACTTTGGGATGCAAAAAGTCTTTTACACAAATTCATTCATCAAAAATATATTCACTTGATCCAATTAATCAAGTTAGTTAATTATTTTTAGAAAAATCATGAGTATATCAACTAAATTTAAAAATAAAAAAGAATAGATTCTTCAATCTGAAAATAAATTAATACAATCATCCAAAATATGTAAAACAAAAAATAAAGAGAGTTCCAAGGTTCTAGCTTCATTGTCGCAATTCCCTTCCCCATTCATCCGGTGCGTATACAATGAGGCTAATTTGCTACAGAATCTGCCTAAAATCCGGCCTGGTCAGGCTACACGCACGCCGAAGGACGCACTGCGAGAATACTACCTCGTACTTTGAAGAGACAAAGGGTACTGAGGGGAAATAACCCAAAGAACAATTTAAAACAAATAAAAATAAAAATATAAGGTATAAAATCTAAATAAATATACATTAATGAGAACCAAAACAAAACAAAACAAAACAAAACAAAACAAAACAAAACAAAACAAAACAAAACAAAACAAAACAAAACAAAACAAAACAAAACAAAACCAAACAAAACCAAACCAAACCAAACCAAACCAAACCAAACCAAACCAAACCAAACCAAACCAAACCAACCAAACAAAACAAAACAAAACAAAACAAAACAAAACAAAACCAAACCAAACCAAACCAACCAAACAAAACCAAACCAAACCAACCAAACAAAACCAACCAAACCAAACAAAACCAAACCAAACAAAACCAAACCAAACCAAACCAAACCAAACCAAACCAAACCAAACCAAACCAAACCAAACCAAACCAAACCAAACCAAACCAAACCAAACCAAACCAAACCAAACCAAACCAAACCAAACCAAACCAAACCAAACCAAACCAAACCAAACCAAACCAAACCAAACCAAACCAAACCAAACCAAACCAAACCAAACCTGCATACAACATCGGAATCCCATCGCGAAGGTGAAGTCACAATGAAGCATTTAGGGCACAGCCACGAAGTTTTTTGGTACGGGATTTATTTCAAAGTCTAAAGGACGTCAGTATAAACCACAGTTAACCCCTAAATGTACTCACCTATGTCCAATTTTGGTAGTTTTGCAAAGATGCATTATAAAATGCATGTAATGTGATATCTATGACTGCTATCACTAATCTTTATTTATAAATTTTGAGACATAAAATAAAAAATGATTTTGTAATTCATTTACAAATAGGATATAGACAATAAGTGGATGACATTGGTTGTGATGGGTTATGATGTAGTACTTTGCATGTAGTGATTTTTGGAGATTTTTTGGATGCTTGATTTCATGAGTTTATTTTTTCAAGAACACTTTTAGACTAAGATCTTCAAAATTTTGGCTGAAACACTACAACACAAAATGATGCATAATTTCTTCCAAAATTGTTTCCTTTTCGATCAGATGACACATACAAGAAGCTAACTTCCCATAGAAAATTCAAGAAAGGGTTAATTGAGGGGTCCTTCAGGATAAAGTTCAGGGTATCCTCCACAAAATGTACCTGCCCCAGGATAAGTAAGTTCCAAACATCTTGGTCACACGATCATGTGGTCATTCTCTGACCTTCCTGGAAATCAATCCTGGTCCGGAGTTCATCATGTAGCCGTATAAAAAGTAATTCGATTACACGTGACCAGCACCGTCGATCTTCGATTTCACGACAAGAGCTCTTAGACATTGTGTCGGAGCCCAGGTGTGAAAATCCTACCTCTCCGTTCGACATGCGACATTGCAAACGAGGACTGCAAAATTTGGTTCAACAATACAAATAGATGTACACGGACATCCTTCTTTATTTACCGCCTGTACAAGCTTGTATCGTGTCGTGTAAGAGAAACTGGAGTGTACGTCAAAATTCCAACATCCCGGCCGATCCAGAAAGAAACGTCCATAACCAATATACACCATACGTAAAAGACCTGCCATTTGCTAGACTATGTACACGGTCGTGCCAAGGGGACACGGTGGGACACTGGGACGTACTCTCGCGCACAAGATAGCTAGAACGCCCTCGACCAGGCGGCATGAATTGTCCGCCTAACTCAGTACTATGCATTCTTCGAAGTCCCCCCCTTCTTTCCGAGCGTCGGTCTTCTTACTGCTGCCTTTGTACGTCCTTAATGTGGGAAGAGGATCCAGGTGAAGAAGTTCGGAGTACGGTACTGTACGATCGATCAGCCTTAAGCGCACGGGTAAAGCATGTGTGGGGGGATCCACATTCTTGGGCTTGAATCGCGAATGGCCGGGACCTCGTGCGACCCTGCCATTCACCACCACTCCCAGACAATCAGGAGGCCGCTCACGAAGTGCCACCACCGCAAGCGGCCTCGCAACCTCCCCACGTTCGCGGCTCGGTCGAGGGAGCCTGCATCGATCTTCATGGCCTCTGCTTGTTGTTGCGCCCGTGCCCCTCATCATCACAGCTACATCTCCAGAAGGATCAGTCCCATAGTCCGACAAGTTCACAATTGCTTCACCCAGGCTCCCGTGTTCATTGTCGAAAGGAAGCTCACGACGGCGTTGAACTTCGCCGGCGATCCCCTGCTTGTCTTGGCCAGCCGTCTCCCCGCGGGCCTCCAACTGCAGAAGCGGTGGAAAGGGTCCAAAGTCCGAGTCGAGAGATATCACATCATCCCCAATATACTCTTCTTCGAGATCTCCAGCAACGTCAGTCGCAACAGCACGGCCCCTCCTCGCTGCAACCCCACGGCCCCTCCTCCCCGCAACACCGCGGCCCCTCCTCGGCCCTGCCACACCACGGCCCCTCCTTGCGACGCCGCGGCCCCTGCTCGCGATGCCACGGCGCCTCCTCGCAACGCCACGGCCCCTCCTCAGCCTAGGTTTGTCCTCCATCCCTCGTTCGGAATCCGAGAGCAAGATTGGGCTGAAGGGGTAACAATTGTCAGCTAGAGATACCACATCGTCTCCATCCATCTCATGCAGACAACAGAAAGACGTACTCCCCGCCGAGCAACCCCTCCCTGACCTGACTGCAGCGTCGATCCCGACTAGATCCTCAAACACCAAACCATCGCTCGAGAGCAGCGGTGCCGAACAAGCGAATACCGCTTCACTGTAGTCAGGGTCCAGGGAGGGTCGGACGGACAAGGCCGACATATGGACGGCTGGATTCGGCCCATCGTTGTCAGGGCCCCGATGGGGTCCCCGCAACTTGGACGAGTTAATCACGCGATGACTTCGAGGGTACGACACCACGACATCGGATGGTAACTTATAGGGAGTAGAACAGAATGTCAGAGTAGAACAGAATGTCAGAGCATAAAGTACCATTAAGTTAGTCACGAGATACTTTAAGAAATGGGGTCGGGGATAGGAAAGCACGTCAGGTATGGAAATGATGGCCGTCACGGAGTACACTTTTTTGGCCATGCACGCATGTGGCATCTCCAGATTCCCCAGCCGTCTTGGACGTACGCAATATTCTTCCCCCCCTCTTAATGACGACGATGCGGCCCTTCCCCCTCCACCCCCTCCCCCATTCGACCTGTCAGTGATTATTGAATATATCGAGGGAACCAGTGTCCCCAAATTTAATGCCCGCTCGGGAAAACTGTGATGTAAAAACTACACAACCGCCTGCTGTCGGAACACTGCATTCGTAGAACACTGGCCCATGGCATGGATGTGGGGTCCACCTTGGCATATGCAGATCGTGGAACACTGTCTCCAATAACGCATCAGGGTTTCTGCCGTCAGTGGGCACCCTAATTGATACAGTCCCCCCCCCCCCCCCCCCCCCCCCCAAAAAAAATAGATAAAAATAAACAAAATTGCGTTCTTGGGCACATTGTCACAACCCGCCGCTCCCGCTTCCTGGTTGCGGTCGTCGGTAATACACCCCTCCGAAGAAGTCACCGTCCCCATGGAACACATTCCGGCGAGATGCGGGGTAGAGTGCCCGCATTGAAAGATGAAATGAGGTCCGGATCGGTACATCCTCCCGTGGCATCCCCAGCGTTACGCACCGTCGCCGACGGTCGAGGTTTCAGCCCCATTCTAGACGAGGATTTTTCTCGAGAGGGGTGGCGGCACTTGGGCAAGACGGCTGCGATTGTGTGGTTCCTACTGGAAACACTGCCATCCCCTCCGAGTGACGTCCTCGTGACACTGAGCGCACTCCACCACCTCGGTCGGATACATTGTCACGTCCGAGGGACAGAAGCTGCTTTTCCGGTCCGCCGGTGCTCACCCATTCCATTGGGCAGATTCCGTTTCCACGAGGATGGGCCCCGAGTGTTCTAACACGGGTGATCCTACGTGGGGCGAGGTTCGGGGCACTGTGTCTGAAGTCCGGGGTGTCCCGTCAAGAGTGAAAAGTGACTCTGCTTCTCCGTTGCATGCAACAACCCATCGATGTAGTCGTGCAGAGTTAGAGCGGATGTTATGGAGTCCCAGAACATACGGGATCTTGAAGGGGTGGGTGCAAAGAGCATACACTACTACCGAACCAGTCGTTCTGTCCACGTCACGTGCATGGTGTTCTCACATGAGCTTCCGAAGATCCCGCTGCCTCGGGACCGACTCCTGGGGAGTTTTTCTCTTCCTTGATTTAGTTTTCGTAAGGTTTTTTGCAATGCGAACCACAACATTCTTCCTTCATTTGTACAAGATAGATGAATGAAGACAAAAGATTTTAGTAGCTCTTGTGTCTCCATGGCCCATGCTACATGGGATTTTGACATGGCACTTCGACGTGAACCCTCGCTGACACGGCGTGCCGTTATGGAATCCCTGATTCTCGTTAACGCATTTTCACCTTGATCCCGTACTGTCCTGAACCATCACCCGCATACAAGTGAAATTTGCGACGTCTTGGTAAAAAAAAAAAAAAAAAAAAAAAAAAAAAAAAAAAAAAAAAAAAAAAAAAAAACAAAACAACGTTTACACAGTCACTTATTATTTCAAGAGCTGAAACGATGCATCCAATCTCTGGGATCGAGACGAGAGGAAAATGTGGTGTTCTCAGAGCGATAGATGTCATTAAAAAGTGGGGTGATCACAAAAACACCCCCGCTGTCCATGGAGGGAAGCTTGTATGTGAGCGGTGAGCGGAGAGCGGAGAGCGGAGAGCAGAGATTTTCTGCTCTTAGAGCGCAAAATGGAGAGCAGATTCTAAAAATGGAATTTTTTTACTAAAAATAGAATAAAAGATGATGAAAAGAAAATCTTTTCGAATATTCCAAGGAATATTCCTTGAATGTGGGATACTTTCCGGGTTCTGTTAAAGGGTTTTTTGGGTCTGCCCACCAAGTACTGGTCTCGAAATTGTGCGGCAAGGCGTGAATGACGGGGTCTTTTGTGATTTCACTGGAATAAATGGATGACTCTGGAGCCTTTGCTCTCTCACTCTCGTTTGTTAGCTGGTGGAATGTTCAGGGTTTGGGGTGGGGTGCATACCGTTTTCGCCATGGAGGAAGTCGGTTTTGGGGTTGTATCCCTAGGTGATGAGGGTGGGCCATTTGAACCTTTTCTTGAAGATGAGGGTGACGAGTTGTTGCTGAAGCCACGACCATCGCCTCCTAAACCGGTAGAAGGTGGACATAGCGGTGGGCTTGATGTGGTGCCATGCACTGTTACGGGGGCGCTCGACAAATCGCCCACTAAGGAGGTTGAGTCCAAGTCCCTTCCAAGCCATGCTTATTCCAGGGTTGGCAGAATTCCTCCGGGGACTTATTCGAGATCCGCAATCTGTGGACGTGTGGGGTCCAGTCCAGTCATTAAAATTCCTCGGCCTGGTCGAGGTTCTTCGTCAGGTCCACGTCTGGATGAATGCGTCGTCCGTCCGATGGAAACTAAAGGTAGCTATGTAGAAATATCAAAAGGACGGCCAAGCCGCATCCGATTCATGTGATGTAATATTCTTTCAGAAAGTGCATGGTAATAAAGTAATTATTTGTGGAATAAGAATGGTGGACAAGATGTGCGACGACAATTACTCGGCCAGGTGTCACTTTTTTTTTACATTAATGGCAAATCAAATCATGTATTACTGAGTCATAGTCAGACTCGATTAAAAACAAAAGCAGTGTACCACTGCGACGTCGTGATGGTCTTAATTAGAAAGGGCAAATTCTAGACTGTCTCGTAGGGCTCTGCCAAGGGGTGTGTCAAGATTCCACTCTCGAGGAGTAACTTCACTTCGTTGAAGCTAAAGGTCGGTGCATGGATGAAAAGTTCCACATCCGGGTCACGCAGGCATACCTTTAAGAGGACGTAATACATATGCTTGCAGTATGTAAATTGAACCCTCCCACGGAACTTCGTCATTGTTTTCTTGAATGCTGGGCATGTGCAGCCGGGGAGGGAGCTGATGGTGATCTGGTATTTCGTCACATTGGGAGGAGCACCGGAGTCTAGCGCGATGATGCAGCCGTGGCCGGGATGAGGAATCATGGTGATAGACCGTAGTCGTGCTTTGAGGGAGTCGGAGGAGGCCATGGACAGCCTCTGCTGCGGATTAGGACGAGTCGCAGTCCGCTTGACAATCTTCCCGTCTCTCTTTCCAGGGTACCGGTCAGCCTCTGCCGGCACCGGAACCGAGTCTAGGTTTCGCGGAGGGGGGTCGGAGGTGAAGAGCCTCCTAGGCGAGACTGGTTTCTTCTGTGGGAGCTGAAACCCTGCCTCCTCCAAGGCAAGAATCTCACAGTCTTTCAGGTTCGTCCCAAGTTTCACAGGCCATACTGTTGGGATGGGTGGAAATCCTTCCTTTCTCGATAAATCGTACCAGTTCACCCATTTGCGCCTTGTCCCCTTCACGCACCTCTCAATGTCGTCGGGGCAGAAAAAGAAGTCCTCGGTTATGTCGAGGTTCCTCCTTCTGCTGTGCCATACACCGCTATAGGTCGGGGCAGGGGTGGGCTTAGCACCCCTGACAATCCTCTCTGTGCATTTCTTATTGGTGACGGCCCTCTGCGCCCAACAGCACTTTGCGGAAGTCTTTGGCAGTCGAGCAATGTGCCACTGCTTCACGTTCACTCTGGTCTCCTCCACAGCCGAGACGTGACGCACGCCTCCTTCGCTGAAGGGTGAAGCGATGACGGAATCCATCTGTGGCGATGGATGATGAGCAGCTTCAACCTCGCGGTCGCCTTCCTCGACGATGACCGGCATGGGAGCCACGCAAGCTCTGACAGGTCTGGTACTGACTCGAGGATGCGAGAAGTTTACCTTATCTGGCCTATGCGACTCTTCCTCAGCGCCAAGAGGCAAGTCGGGCTTGCGTTTCCGCGAACCAAACACCTCCTCCCCTGGCAGATGTGGGACACGCGTACAAAACTCATCGGCGCCAGGCATGTCCAGCATGGGGTCCTCCAAAACCTTTGGATCGCCCGTTTTCTTCGCCCTACGTTCTGCGGATCGTAGCCTCAGCTCCTTCTTGCTCGGGCCAGTACCCCCCACGTCGCCCTTTAGGTACTGGTAGTAATTCACAACCTGTAGAAAAGCACGGATAAAGTCGTCGACAGTGGCGACGTACAGATCAGTGCCATTATTCCCGGATGCTTGAAGCCACTTGTTGTGAACCGTCTCCGCGAGGTTGCAGGACGGCATCTCCGCGAGTTCCGCCTCCGAGAATTTCTGAGATCCAACAACGGATGAACGATTAATGAGTCACTACGATGAGCATGTACGGGGAAAGAGAAAACAACAGTGGGTGGCGTGGTTACCTCGGTCATGAACCCACCCCATTGGCGATATCGATAATGCCAGAATGAGAGCCATAAGTCAAGTTTCGATAAGGCAGATTCGGACACTGCCCCCGCAGATGCCCACCAAGCCCTTATCCCGTGATAAAGAGCATCGGCCTCCGCCATTGATCTTGCCTTCCTGTATTGCTGACACATCTTTTTGTGTTGATCCCACAACTCTTCGGCGACGTATTTCTCGGTATGATTCACCATCGACTGGGTCCAATGAAATTGACAGGTCCTCTCCCGGTCCTCCATCTGATCTTCCTTGTTGCCATTGCCGTATACCACCCGGACCGCATTCCAATTAGCCTGGGCGCTGTCCGCCATGAATCCCTTGAAGTTCGGCTTCTCCACGCCGTGTCTCTTCATGACTGCGTTGAGGTTCTTCCAGAACACCATCTGGGCTTCGGCGTCTTCAGATTGCATGTCGCAGCAGGCGATCGTCATGACCCGGCAGTACGTGGAGTCATACACGTGGCATGCCATGGTTGTCCAATTTCGCACGCGCTTGACGTGGTCAAACATCATCCACGAAAGCTCCAGATCCCCCGTCGGCTGCATTCTCTTCACAAGATCGACACCACTCGCGGGCCCAATCTCGGACATTTTGAACACGTAGACCTTGTCAAATTCTGACCCTTGGCCAGGGAACATGTTGTTCTGTACGAAATCCCATGTGCTGAGTCCCCGCAGCTTCGTTATGCTGTCCATCACCCCGAAACGTCTGAGGTACCTAAAAGTAACGACCTTGTTCCGAATGTTAGGCGACGCCATATCCTTGCACCTATCGAGCAACGGGTAAAGCTCTTGAACGGTGAGCGTCTTCGGTGGATCATCCTCCGATCGTAATAAAAAACTACCAATCAGGTCCTTGCTGGCCTCTAGTACAACGGCGCTCTTCGTAGCCTTGGGCGTGTTCTCGATCTGATTTTCTATCAAACTACTTATCTCGACCTTAATGTCACGGTAGTCTCCCACCTTGACAGGGTGGGTGTGGGATCCTACGTGGATGCACGCCCGTGTCCTATTGCCCTTGCCCGAAACATAATATATCCTTGCTCTACAAGTGGCAACGCATACGGGAGGTTCCTTACATACCTTGCAGACCAAAGTGGATTCCTTCGGAGCCTCTTCACCCACAACAAACGCCTGCAACGTGCATCCGTCGAATTCGGTCTCATTCACGTCGAAGATGCGATGGTCGCGCTCAAGGTACCCGCAGTCCTTATTCTCGCACCGCAAATGGCCCGCACATGAAGACGACCGGAAAGAGAGGCCCATATTGTTGGAGATGTTGGTGGTGATCGTCTTCGTCCACACGTGCCCATCGTACCTCTTATCCATGCCCTGCATGGACTTGGCGGCTGATCGTGAGGCAGAGGATCCCACAGGTGGCAGTTCAAAGATGACGTCGCCGTTGAACTCCGCCGGCAGATACTCCACTCTCTCATGTCGGATGGAGTCGTAGTCTAACTTCTTCAGGAGGTTCTTCTTACCCGGCCGCGCAGTAAGCTTCTTCAACAGCGATACAATACTGACGGACTCGTCCAAAGAAGGGGGCATTGCCATGAGATCCGAAGCGCGAGTGTCCACAGCCGCCTCGGGACGGACAGGTTCTCTGGCGGGTAAATCTCCGGCTGACTTTCGAGTCCGCGGGCTCCCGTCATCGTCAGAGGAGAGATTGATAACCGGGGTATCTAATCCCGGCTCAACTTTACTTTGGCAAGGAGAGGCGTCGTTGAGCCAGAGTCGGTCTTCAACTTCACGTCCACCGCTCCTGGTGTCTGGATGGTGCAAGTAGAGGACCGTCTGGGGGTCAGGATCTCGGTGGACGCAGCCATCTGGGAATCCGTGAGACCGTAGACTCTAAACCTACCAGGCGTGAGCCTCCACATCTTACAATCCCTCTCGTCCACAAATGAGACCTGGCCTAGTATATGTGTGATCTCTCCAGTGAGCTCATCACAGATCTCCTCCTCAACGCTAATGGAGTCCTCTTGATACTGGAACCTAAGACTAAGACGCTGACATGACACAAGAGCGTACCCATCATCATCTACGCGAAACGTAAGCGGAATTCCAACGCCATGTGCGTAAAGAAAAACGGAACCTTGGAACTGAGCCGGGACAGGTAGCGCCATGGCGTAGGCAGATCGGAAAGAGCGACACAATCGACGAAGCGCAGAATTGAGAGGATTGTTGCAGCATTTTCCACTGCATTTATACGTTTGTATTTGCTAATCTCAACTTGTTATAACAGAGACGAATGTTGAAGAGAGGATGAACACCTGACGGACTAAAAGGGGATAATGACTGGGTTTAGGGGCCCCCTATGTTTACTTGAAAGGACGATCATGCGACAAATCACCAGCCACTAGAAGGCTCTATAATAAAGACCAGCCGTCTCTTGATTGCCACTGAATATAATTAGGGCTGGTACACCGTGTCAGAGTAAATTCCCTGACATGGGAAAAAGGGGAGGGATCTGAGCCGCCAATTCTAGGAATTTTGAGTTAAGGAAATCTTTATATGGAAGGGCGCCAAAACAGTTAGCAGCGTCAAAAATAACAGTACTCATCCTGACGAGAGATATATTAAAGCAATGAGTGGCATTCTCCGGGATGTTTAGTGTGGCGAGAGAGCAGGATAGTGTCACAGATGCATGTCGATGATTCAACTGAAGTGGTCGCCACTCCTGTGAGAGAGAGAAAGAGAAAGAGGAAGGGGAGAGACAAGCTGTTTTCAAACTCGAGGCAGCTGACAGCTTCGAGGATGAGACAGGCTGAGGAACGGAGGCGACGTGTTGAGGGGTTTGGCGGGACCGTGAAGGCATTGAGTAAGGACTTCGCAAAACTTCCAGTCATAGCAGTACCTCGAGTAGCAAAGGGGGGCGGGTTGTGTGAGACATCGCCATCGCAGTGTGTGACGCCGCTCCAGCAATCAATTCCCCTCACCATACCTGAGTGCTTAGAGGTACGTGTGTTAATTGTAGACATCATTAGTTTGTGCGCCCTTGCTCTTGAGGCCAGGTATAAGAAGGGGGAGAAGCTCCATGCTCAGTCTCTCTGTGCCCCCTCGTGGTGTTCTTAGCTCGCAGCCTTGCTGTGCCTGGCTTACACTGCGTTGCGGTTTTTGTGTGTGTGAGTGTAGTGCAGTCAGGGTTCGGTTTAGGGTGCCATAATTAGGGTTTGTAGGGTGCGGGTCGGTCTACATAGTTTGTCGCCATGTTTAACCCTAAGTATGGAGGGAAGTTGAAGAAGGGTAGGTCTAAGAAGGGCCATGGGGAGGAGAGGTCGTCCGGGACTGAGAAGTCACCGGCAAGTGAGAAGAAGGGTACAAAGAAGAGGTCAGGAGATGAGAGGTCATCAGAAAGCGAGAGGAAAAGTAAGAAGCGGCCAAGTAGGGAGGAGCGTCCAGAAAAGCACAAGAAGTCTAAGAAGGTTAGAATTGCGGAGTCCGCTGTCCAGCGAGAGCAGGTAAGATAGTACTCCTTGAAGTAAGGGCGGGAAAGGGTATTAGGGCATCGTCAGAGCGTCCAGTTCCACTGTATGTATCCAGGGTTTTAGGGTTTGGGTTCAACTCAGCTGACTACTTAGGTTGCGACACATTGTTGCAGGAAGAAGGAGAGGAGGAGGCGCAGGAGACGGCTGTGGAGGAGACGCACGGGACAGCTGTGGAGGAGACGCAGAAGGCGGCCGTAGAAGAGACGGCGATCGTGGCTGCTGGGCACAGGCAAGGAGGGGAGGGGCAGGACGAGAGCATGGACCTGCAGGCGACAGAGCAGTCTGGACGGGAGGAACTGGCAGGCGATGTGAACAAGGAGACGGCGATGGCCGAGGGCCAGAACGATGGTGCGGAGCATACAATGGAGAGTACACCTTCACCGAAGAGGGCGAAGACAGCCGAGGTGGAGGCGGAAGAGAAAGATCCCTTGATGGATGAAGTAGAGGAAGAGGGGGACGATGCAGAGACGCCGCCGGCTAAGCTGACATGGCCACGGGTAAAGAAGGGGGAGGAATTGCCGGAAAACCCTCTAGGAAAGGACGAGGGTGTGACACCAGCGGAGGTAGAGGCTCGGATGATCAAGGAGTTCGAGAACGATACCTTTGTTGCAGTCAACCGGAGTCGGAAACAGCCGATAGAGAAGTTCTCGAGGTTGAGAATTCCTTTATGCCGCATGGTTAGTATGCCCGAAGTCAGGCCAGTGTTGGAGTCTGAGGTCTTACGGTTGCAGAGCGAGTTCCGGTCCGGGTACAGAGTAGGGTCAGCAGTGTTCTATGTGGCTCTGACCGATTCGAATCAGAGGGAGAAGCTTGTTACAGATGAAATCAGACGGGAATGGAGTTCGGAATGGGATCAGTTGGATAATGAATTCGACCATGAATTGAATTCTGACCCGGATTTGAAGCCACTTCAAGGAAAGATGTTTTTCATTTACGATGGCAATCACCGCTACACGGCCTGGAAGCGCTACATCGATGAAGCGAAGATGGGAAACATGGAGTGGCATCGCCTTCACGGAATGCCTGATTGCTTGGTCCTTGAGATCCCTAAGATTCTTTACCCAAGTATTCTCAGGGCCATGCATTCAGTAAACAAGTAAGTACCATTCCTTGGCTAGATCTTTAAGTTTTTACTCCATGCTTGGTCGTCGATTTCATTGGATTAAGTTCGTGATATCTAATATCATACCACCTGACAGGTCAAATGAGCAGGCGCATGTGAGGACAAATGTCTTGCACCAGATCGAGATGGTGCACAGGTATGGGCTGCTACCCACAACGTATTTTGAGAATATCCTCAGCAAGGAAGAGTACCTGAAGGAGAAGGCAAAGACGACCAATACTTGGTATCCATTGTCTTCAGAGACAATGGTGAACCACCTCTTCTCGGTAAATCCCTTAAATGTTTTTACTCCTGCCTGTTTTATAGATTGTGTCGAAATAATTAAAAAAACTAACTTTCTTGGTTTAATACGGCAGGAAGAGATAGCAGGTGCAGGCGAGGAAGCATGCAATCACTACAAGCAGACGACGCCGCTGAACAAGCAAACACGGGAGCGTTTGCGTGAGGTTATATTCAATCAGATTCTGAAGAAAAAAGAAGCCCTCAACAAGCTTTTTAGCAAGCTCCAAGCCGTCGCAAATCCGAAGAACGGGAAGGGCTTTATTGAAGAGGTATGTAGATTCTAGACTTTTTATACTTAGTGAGTTTGTTTTTCCTTATTGAGGCCCGGTTGAGGCCCTGGCTTAGGTCAGGTTTGGCAACGGGAAGCCCCTCCCAGCCTCATGGGCGCGGTCGGGGAACCACGCGAAGGGGCCTTATAGGGCCCCTTTTGGGTTGAGAGGGGCCCGATAAGGCCCCTTGGGGCCGGTATCCCGACCGCGCTGGTGAGGCTTGCAGGGGTCTCTCGGTGCCGAGAGACCCCTCCCGGCCTCACCAGCGCGGTCAAGATACCGGCCCCAAGGGGCCTTATTGGGCCCCTCTTGGGCGGAGAGGGGCCCAATAAGGCCCCTTGGGGCCGGTTCCCCGACCGCGCCCATGAGGCCCGGAGGGGTCTCTCGGTGCCGAGAGACCCCTCCCGGCCTCATGGCCGCGGTCGGGATACCGGCCCCAAGGGGCCTTTTTGGGCCCCTTTGGGGCTGAGAGGGGCCCAATAAGGCCCCTTGGGAGCGGTTCCCCGACCGCACCCATGAGGCCCGGAGGGGCTTCTCGGTGCCGAGAGACCCCTCCCGGCCTCATGGGCGCGGTCGGGTTTTCGGCTCCAAGGGGCCTTTTTGAGCCCCTCTCAGCCACTGAGAGGCCTCTTTAGGCCCCTTGGAGCCGGAAACCCGACCGCGCCCATGAGGCCCGGAGGGGCTTCTCGGTGCCGAGAGACCCTTCCCGGCCTCAAGGGCGCGGTCGGGTTTTCGGCTCCAAGGGGCCTTTTTGAGCCCCTCTCAGCCACTGAGAGGCCTCTTTAGGCCCCTTGGAGCCGGAAACCCGACCGCGCCCATGAGGCCCGGAGGGGCTTCTCGGTGCCGAGAGACCCTTCCCGGCCTCAAGGGCGCGGTCGGGTTTTCGGCCCGAATGGGCCTTAACGGGCCCCTTTGAGCCCAAAGGGGGGCTGAATTAGCCCAGCAGGCAGATAAAGAACCCATTTATAGGGTTCTTTATGCCTGATGGGCCATTTCGTCCCCTTTTACAATAAAAGGGGCCCAGATTCTGCCCCTTTGGGCCAGAAACCCGACCGCTCCACTGAGGCCCGGAAGGGGCTCTCGGTGCCGAGAAGCCCTTACGGGCCTCGAAGGCGCGGTCGGGTTTCCGGCCCAAAGGGGCAGAATATGTCGCTAGGTACCAAATCCCGACCGCGCCTTCGAGGCTGGGAAGGGTCTCTCGGTACCGAGAGCCCCTTTCGGGCCTCGAAGGCGCGGTCGGGTTTCTAGACACTTAGTCAATTTTGGGTGTTATATTGCTTCTTGATTGTTGCTGAACGAATTAGAAGTTTAGGTATGATGTGTTTAAATTTCAGATGATGACCAGTAGAACGTTACTGTCCAAGTTATTTTGACCCTCTAGGGGAGCTGCAAAGACAGGTGGCTCGTCATGTTCGGCATTGATAAGCCATTTGAATTTGCAGATCTCCTGGAAGGATCGATTGTTTTGGTCAATGACGTTATTTAACGCCTCCAGGATGTGGTGTAGCTGCAATGGTGGAATGGCCTGATGAGCGTTTGTTATGGCATGACTTTTTTTCTTACGTTGTTTGGGTTTACGTCCTTTCAGATTCGGAACCATTACAACCATCGCCCTAATCAGAAGTGCGAGATGGGGCTAGACAAACTGCAGCTGATTGCGACCACCAACGTCAAGGGGATGTATAAAGTGCGTTGGCTGAAGATGTGGAACGGCTCTGATAATACCAGGGCTGCAAACAGTTTTCCGAGGACTTCGTGCAGTGAGTCTCAACTTCATGCTTGGCTGCACAAAGCATGCTTCTATGCGCTGCTGGAGGACGAGATCACGGAGAAGATTGAGCCTATCCTGCTTGAATATCCGCTTCCAGACTGGACTAAGGAAGTCAAGTCCTGGCAAGTGTACCTGAACTACTGGAAGAAGAAGGTGTGGCAAAAAGCATTTCCAACTGTCTTTGCCGGGAAACATGCATTCCAGCGGAACGACACTTGGAACCAGGTGCCTAAGGGCAATCTCATCGTCAGCCGGTTTATCTATAGGTGAGTATCAAAACCTTGGTATGCTCTTGTTTAGTTTTGTCTTTGCGCAGATGAAGAAATCTGACCCAATTCCCTCTGTTTTATAGGTACTACAGGAGGGAGTTGATGCCAAAGAAGGCGATCACGGAAGAACCAGATTGGATGGATACCCAAACTGAGCCTGGCCATGACTCGTTCATTTTCACGGAGTATCAGAAGATCACTTATCCGTCAGCGCATCTGAAGGAATGCGGTTGGTACATCGAGTGTGCGAAGACTTTCTGCCCCGCCGAGGAGGAAGATCTGAAGAGACGACTAGGTGCCATCAACGCCACTCCGGAGGAAGTACCTGACGTCGAAGAGGCTGCACCGGAGGACCCGAAAGTTGGTCAGAGGAGAAAGAAAGCGCAGGCGCAGCTAGGAAGACGCGTAGCGCAGAGGACCACTGCCTCACAAGACGGTGGCACTGGTTCAGTTGCAGGGTCACCTGTTGATAACCGGAAAGGACAACGGTCCCCTAAATCTCCCAAGTCCCGACGTAGACTGGATGGACCTTCGCCATCAGGGAACTCCTCTGGGACAGATTTTACTCTGTCTCAGCCTGAGTTTCGACTGGTTGACGAACCGAAGGAGCTGGAGTACGATACTTTCGATTTGATCATGAATGGTATGATCAATAAGTCGATGTTCGATGCGGTGTACAAGTTCGCAAGCCAGTGCAATTATGGAAAATCCTGCCGGGTTTATGGGAGGAATCAGACGAAGGACGGAATGGTGGACCTTGTAGTAGCCCAGGTTCCGGACAACTCCCCGGTACCAGGCATATCAAGAACGGCCTCGGATGTCCCTAAGTGGAATGTCCTTGACAAGGACTGGTTCAAGAACACGTTCGTGTTTGCCCATACTTTCTTGCACGATGATGGCGCCCTTGTCTTTGTTTACACTGACGATAACTCCACAAGAAAGACTATCAGGTCCTTTTGCCCAAGCCTTGGGTTCAAGATGTTTAAGGAGTGGACCGGCTTCAACATACTGCCGCTTCGGGTTCCATCAAGGGTTGAGACCACTAATCTTTTTAGGGTGGGTCTTTATGTCAGATGCAATCCGGATCCCAGGGCAGCATCTCTCCCCACCGGCACTCGGAACTCTGCCTTTACTCTGAAGCCAACTCACAGTGGAGATATTGACGTTGTTAAGGGAAACGTCCTTATGAACTCGGCTAACGCCAAGACTGTGAAGATGAACGGCGATCGGCCTTGGCGTGGTCCTAAGGAACTTGATGAGTATTTCTGGGGCTGCCTTGTCTTGTCTTGCGCATCTCCTGGAGGCATTGTGGTTGACCTCACGGCGGGAACAGGTACGGCCTTTCAATCTTATGACATTGTCTTTCCCGTACTTCCAGATTGTAGTTTGCCTTAATACTAACTCCCTACTTTGTCGACTTTTGTAGGCGACTCCATACAAGTCTGTCGCAATCGTGGCCGTCACATTGTCGCTATTGAGGAGGACGAGGACATATTCAAGGAACTTCTTGCTCCGATGAAATCTGACTTGGTTCCCCGTGCACCTGCCGGGGACCATCACAGTGACCAAGATGACGATGACGACGACGACGACGACGATGAAGAGGATCCTCTGATACAGCTTGCAGAAGAAGATCTGGCTTACCATCCACCGGAAATCCGACCGAAGGGCAGGCAGTGAGTGTAGTCGTCAGGTCTCGTATTAGACAGAAATTTTGAACATTTTTTGAATCTAACAGTCAGGCTTAGAATCGTCTTTTCTCAGATACTGCCTTCGTATGCAGAGTCGCCCGAGTTCCCTTGTCGCCGGTAGCTACGTTCTTCCGCATGCCTGTTTACGCTGAGCAGGCAGCAAGACACCAGGCTGCATTACCTTCCCCAAAGGAACGAAAGACGAAGCGGAGATATGACCAGGCAGTTAAGGAGTACCTACATCTGGAGGCTGCTGTTGATAATACATTGAATCTAGGTGACGAAGACTCAGACTATTTTGATATTTACCGTCGATATTAAGACCAAACTATTTTATTGACACCAATATTTACTTAGTTTAAAATTTTGGTATTGCTGTAAAAATTTAAAAATTTAAATTTAAAGAGGAAAGGAGGGTTATGTGAATCATGATTATTGAACCAATTAGTCATGATTATGTTGGTTACTGTCCTATGTTGTACCATTCCTTGTTGCATAGGTATCCCATTAACCCATCTCCATTGGATTCCATTCTTCCAATTTTTGAATTCCAATTCTTCCCACACTTCCTATCTTTCCAATTTCTGAATTCCCCTCCCTCCCTACTACCAAAGTTCTCATACACCGGGAGACGCCAAACAGTGGAGGGGAACAATTTAAAAATTAAAATAAAATGAGAAGTAGACCCCCTTCTCAAAGAAGAAAAATTACAAATAAAACAAAAAAACAAAAAAAAAGAAAGAAAAGAAAAAACAAAAACAGTGAATCACAAACACACCCAAGAGTTAAGATTTTTTTTAAAAAAAAAAAAAACATAGAGCCGGGACACCCCTGGGAGAGAGGGAGAGGGAGAGGGAGAGGACAGGGAGAGGGAGAGGGACAGGGAGAGGGGAGAGGGAGAGGGGAGAGGACATGGAGAGGGAGAGGGAGAGGGAGAGGGACAGGGATAGGGACAGGAGAGGAGAGGGAGAGGGAGGGAGGGAGAGGGAGAGGGACGGGAGAGGGAGAGGGCGAGGGAGAGGGAGAGGGACAGGGAGGGAGAGGGAGAGGAGAGGGACAGGAGAGGGACAGGGAGGGGAGAGGGAGAGGGAGAGGGAGAGGGACAGGGAGAGGAGGGCGAGGGAGAGGGAGAGGGAGAGGGAGAGGGAGAGGGACAGGGACAGGAGAGGGACAGGGAG
>MU104984.1:0-28943 GCA_014871385.1 Ceratodon purpureus | reverse complement strand
CCAAGAACGTGGCTGGGAGTGCCTCTCTCTTCCGGGTTGTCCTGCTCGTGCAAGTGTCAGAGGAAATACATACTCCCAATCAGAGCTTGCGTTTTTATTACAAACCTGACGGATCGACTCAGTGGCTAAGTTTGCCGCCGTCACTACTGTGAAAACAGGTGTACCGAATCTCAATTTACTGATTACATGACTTCTTACAAACATCAAATTTTTGGCGCATTGTTACCTGACATGAAGAGTCTCCCTCTTTGGAAGCAGGTGTACTGGAACCACCCCTCTGCAACGACCAAAAGCGAAAACATGTACTTCACTTAATTTTGCGTTCTAGAACGGCCGCTGAGTTCTAACTCGACGGGAGAATGTATTTCACAATCAATGGATAAAAAATGTCTTACATTGAATTCAGGATCGTCTCTTCCGATCGAGTCTGTCAAGTCCCCGCAGGGGATCGAGTTCTCGCTGTAGTCGCTGTCGTCCCAAATTAAGTTTTCATCATCTTCATCGACGAGGGTGCTGCACAAGCTCTCGCGGTGGTCAGGTAATTTATATTCGAAATATCATAAGTACTGAATGTAGAAATTCGCGGCCTTAAAGCTCCAGTGAACCCATGGAAGATCCTCATTCAGAAAATGAAAGATTCGTCGTTACTATCCTCAGATTGTGCGTGCATGATCCCTCCACGTGCAAACTCCCTCTTCGTCCGAGAGAAGAATCTCCCATGGTTAAGGGGAAAAAAATGGAAAAAACTTCACTGACTTACGAGCTGAACTGTGCAACTCTACTCTGCCTTGTCACTATTTAAAATTGAAAATAAGTGGGGAATACCAGTCGGTGAGGTGGGATAAGGAGGAGAGAGGTTCACTGTGGGGATGAAAAACAATAGGGTGAGAGAGGGAGGTTAGCGTGGACGCGGGGAGAACAGGTGAAACATATAGGAGTAACTGCAGAGTAGGCTGCTCTCCAACTCGGAAGTGGAGGTGAGGCAAAAAAAGGTGGGGATTCTCTCTGATGAATAGGTTTTTCGATGGAGGAACAACACGCGGCGCCAAGACATTACTGTCCATCTTTTTCCAATCATCACGGGATTTCAAGCAGAAGATGTCCATTACTGAAATCAAAGACATCTGTGCAAAGCATTGAAGAACGAAGTCTCTACCAAACTTCAATGAAAGTTCACCAGTAAATGAGGGTTAGAAAATACTCTTACATCCCACGCATCGTCAATTGCAATATTACTGTGGTCCTTCCTCTCGAGGAGTAGTCTCTTCTTCTCTTTCGCTGCGTTACGGGCCTCCTTCATGCGCTTACTCTCTTCCTCGGCCTCGGCAGATTTCCAATACTTAACAAGGGCTGAAAATACTTCTGGGGACACCACTTATGCTTCTCCCCGCGTCCTGTTTTAACCCAATGTTTACGCCATAAATACCGTGATGTACGTAAGGAGTTTTCTATAAACCACATGATATATCCCGCTCGCAAGGGTGGGTTGAATACAAATCTGCGATCGATGTCTTCTACTACCACTTTGATGTCAGAGTCCGGATGGTCTCTGAAATGTATAGTGGACATTTTCAGAAACCTTCGGGCAGATGCCCTGAATTGCCGGTGGACGAATGGTCGGACGTCCTTCGGAATTCCTCCCTCTGCAGTGCATTGGATCGTCATGGGCCACTGCTGAGATTTCTCTATAAAAGAAGCTTTCCGGGCTCGTTGAGCTCTTCTCTGAGCTGTCCTCTTGGATTCTTCGTACCGAATGCCCTGGTCCTCCTCTCTCGTCACGTCCACTGGATTGTGAGGTACGATGGGCAATGCTTCGAACACCACCTGCTGCTGGCTAACATTTGGGGAGGTCATGTCCGGAGGTGGGAAGTCGAATGGAGATAGCACTGAGGCACCACGCCATCCAGGCCAAGGGACGGTACTGCCTGGGAGATATGGGGCTTGCGGTATTGGCGGAAGGTCGGAGTGATTGCTGTTATGCATCCTGGAGTCGGATCCCTCAGTGCGAGCTGTGTGACCGCTACCCTGGCCCTTACTTCCACTAGCGGTGTCTTTGCTCGCACTCCCATCTCCGCCACGGGACCTCGGCAGCTGGCTGGAAATAGGAGAGCTTAGAGAATGTGATTGACTGGAGTTCTGCTGAATAGCGCGACTGTGACTTAGCGATAGTCGTCGGTAATTCTCCATGGCGCCCGTGGGAGCAAATTGGGACATGGAGTTGCGGACGTGAGGCACGGGAACTGAATTGTTCTGGAGTGATGGATGCTGACATCCTTGGTAAAGATATTGCAACTGCGAAGAAGAGTCAATCGAAGGAGGAACTGCCCCGGAGTACATCATCTGCGACGCCCACGGGTGCAAGTACGGAGGTCGTTGAGGGTAATTTGAGTTCACTGGCATCTGTCCCGAGGATGTACTCTTCAAGTTCAAGACCCCGATAACATTGTTTTAGAATCAGGTATATAAAAATGTAAATGCAGCTGCGACGTGCTTATCCACCACGGACTGAGAAAAATGAACTTAGGACGGATCTGATATACTAATGCGTAAGTGTGTTACCTGTGTCGGGATGTTCGATTGACCGGAGGAAGTGGACGTCATTTTCTGGGAAAGATGTGGAGGTCCGAAATGTTGAGCTCCACCAGAGGATGATAACACCGGGATAAAATTCTGTTAGCCATAACAAACCCCACTGTACAAGGTTAATTCAATGACACGTGAAATAGAAAGTGGAAACGAAAAATGAGGAATTCCACAACAGAAAAGTATAGAACATATACAACGTGACAATGAGCCAATATCGGTGGAAGTGTCACACTATGCAGTGCGACATATGATTATCGAAATACAATGGGCATAACCCGGTACAGGGAGGAGGACAGGATCAAACTCCGAAATCCACTAAGATGATTACGACAATGACGTTAGCCGCAGCCGCTCTTGCCTCTCATTCTACAGAATGTGTATCTATTCCTCATCGTCAGTGCCGCTTGTGGACCTCTCTTCGTCCCAGTCCCAATCTGCGTTAGCCCAGTCCGGGTCGGATTCGGAGTCTGTGTCATGGAACGGATTTTCCCCTGTTGCGGCAACAACCCGATGATCACCCTGAATCCACGCTTCTAATCCTAAAGGCCACTCCTTGCTACCTTCAGCGTATACCATCCACCCGACGCACACGCATCTAATATGACACAACATTCTGAATTTATCGACTGGTGTTTCTCCATTCATTAGCAATGGCCATATTTTGTCCTTCACTATCTCTCGGGGCAGGGAGTCCAAGAAAGTCTCCGCGGGGACATGAGCGGGATCGCAATCCGACTCTGGGCCACTACGAGGGCGCTTCCAATCCATCACCCACGGTTTCACCGGCATGCGATGTCTCTTCAGGTACCTGTCCAAGCGGAAGATGGCTAACTCGACTACATCTAACATGGTGTGGTGTAAGCCTCCCGGTCCTTCGGCAATCCTTCTTGCGGACATGCGGCTCGGTGACGGTACTCGTGAGTCCATCGCCATTAAACGGCGGGTTGGGGATCTCCGTGCGCGACTTAACAGATGGAACAGTGTCCAAAAAGAAACAGAGAATCTAACGAAACAAACGAGTGCAGACAACGAACATTGGGTTAGGGAGTGGACCTGAGGTTGGAAGAGAGCGCAGCAATGCGATTGACAGAGGCCGATTAAATGTCTCTCAATAACATTGTGACACAGTTGAGAACCCCAGGGGCAGCCGCCGTCGACGTGAGCCATGGGCGACGACATCTCATCCCTAAACCCTAGAGCCTTGCAAGAAAGTGGAAATCCCCCCCGATGAGTAAGACAAGAGCGCCCACAACTCTCCCGATCACGGCGCTCTGAACCATTACTGCTGCTGGTCTGCAAATCAGATAAAAACGGGACGGTATGCTAAATATCACCATACTGTCCGCCATCGTGGTGCATGTGGTGGAGAGTGGGAACTCCGTCTCAGAGGAGGTATCTTCAGCATCATAGCTATCCTAGGTTTAATGGTGGAAGTCCTCACTCATGGACGTCGTGGATGGGTTTCCGAAGTGACGCCGTGTCGATGATTACTAGAAACTAACCAATATACCCGGTTGTTTACCTGACAAGGCCGACCAGGTACAAACCGAACTTCCCCACTTAGAAATAGATAATATAGATCAAAAGCAGCTTTCGCGAGAATCCCTCAGATGACGGCGCCTATCATTGGTTGGATGGGCCGAGGGTCGGGGATTGAAGGAGCCTCGTCGCTGAAGGTCATCCTCGGACGATGGCACCAAGAGACTAAGGTACTCTGGTTACGCACTACGGGAGGTTTGGAATGGTCTATAGGTGCATGGGAAGACATAGAATATTTCTATTGCAACGCTGTTCAGGTGGGGACGTTCCCTTCAAGAGAGCACATGCGTTCCCGCTCACCGATGTACTCTGCTTTCCTTGTTGCGCTGTTGCGTTCCGGAAGAGTGTACTGCAGACGCACACCCAACACTCCTAATTAGGGTTTACAGAGTAACGGACAATTTCTGAGGTGCTTACTCTGATCGTGGTGTGGTTGAAGTGGATAGAGAGTACTGAGAGGATGCATCGAGAGGATTTGGAATATAGCTCTGATTACGGAACAGATTCGTTACGCGTTGACCGATTTGGTGGGGCACCAAGTCTGTTAGAGAGCGCAATCCGGGTGTATGAGTTAGGAGTGCTCGGTCCTCGTCACGTCTGCATTGAGTTCTGCGATTGCAGTTCGTGTAGGAAACTTAGGTGGTTTAATAATCCGAAATGCAACTGCGCTCTCGGGAAAATGTGGGGAAAGTATTTCACCTTGGATGGAGCGATGCGGGTGAAGTGGTTGCGTTGCAGGTGCAATACACTCTCGTCATTGGCGACGTCGGCCTCTCTATTCTGCAAGTGTCTTTTACTACTCCCTACGCAGGAATACAATCCGTCGGAAGGTAGTACACGTCCCGAAGAATACGAAGAGCCTTCTGCAGAAGTCTCTAGCTCTGATTTTCCAGCGGACTTGGTTCGGATTGAATTCGACGGCTTGGAGGAGGTGTATCGCCTTGGATAGGACCAATGCTGGTCAGAATAGTTCTGCACAGAAAAGGGGATTTCGCTCAGACGCTTACATTTGTTGGGTTTGCGAGGTGAAGCATTTAGGTATGCTGCCATTCCTTGACCCGTTGGGCACCAATTGTGATTAAGGAGTTTTCGGTGGGTAGAAAGTGCTTAATTACGTAGTTACCGTGATGTACATGGCTGTTCATTGACAGTGCGTGAGTCTGAAGAACCGCTGTCGTCGTTCTTCATGTTCTTAGAATGGAAGAGGGCATTCGAAGGAATCCACCGGGGGAGGCTCGCATCCTGTCTCGGAGAGCGAAATTACTCAGGCGGGAGTTGGCGTACGCGAGGCGGATGAGTTGGACGAAACTGCCATGTCCATGTCAAATCCACATGCGGGAGGCGGAACTCACTCTCGACTCATACCGGAGATGCCTGAGGGATAATGGAAGGCATGTGTGGTTCTATGGAAGGACAGAGGTATGTCTCATATTTTCCTTCGTGTGTTGATGTGGTGCTCATATGTAAGATTAACCACGACAACTCAGGAACTCGAATTCTGAAAATTCACTTAGAGCCTTCACCTTCCATGCACAGTAGAAGAACACAATACCGATTGGTTGATGCTATGAATTGGGATATCGCATGTCATGAAGCACCTCCTGCCTAACAGTCGAAGATGTTCTGTTGTACCAGGGATACGAGGACGACGACTCCGACGTCGAGTGGGAGGACCACATTACGTGGTACTATGGAGCGCAGGCGAGAATGCGTCCAAACGCACTACGGCGGAGGGATTTAGACCCGGGGATTGATGTGACGCAGATGGTAGTCGAAGCTCATGATATCGTGGACAGAATTCATGAAGAGGTGATGGTGGACCAGGTTCATGCTGGAGAGCATCCGAGAGGAGATCCGCACCAACAGAGATTTCCGAATGGAGTCAGCGACGACTTAGGGCAGGAGAACAGAGCATCACCCGTAGGAGCAGGTCGGGGTGGGGGGATTCCTAGTCCGGAGAGAAGCAGTGACTCGGCAATCCCCTTACGCGAGGAAGGTAATGCAGCAGGTGAAGACGGCCGTGACATCTCCGATGCACCGTCAGTCGACGTTTCTGATGATAGCTCTGGAGACGAGGGGGCGCACCAGTGGGGAGACTCTGACGACGAGACAGACGCTTCCATCGCGGCCCTAGAGGAGGCAGCGACTACTCCCTTGTTCCCAGGATCAGAATACTCTAGCATGGGAACGACGTATGTGCTTCTAAGTAGTGGAAAGCTGCACGGCTGTTCCGACGTCTACCTGGATGAGCTATTCCGGACCTTAAGCACTACCATTCTTCCTAAGCCGAATACCTTACCCAAGACTTACAGAGAGGCATCCGAGTACTTGAGGAAGTTGGGCCACACTTACAAGTCAATCGACTCCTGCCCCAACAATTGTTGCCTGTATCGGAAGGACCTGAAGGACGCTCGTGTTTGTCCACATTGCAGGGCTCCGAGAAAAAGAAGAGCAGGGAGATCAGAAGTGCCGTTCAAGGTTACGAGGGCCTTCCCTCTTACTCCGCGACTCAAACGGATGTTTCGAAGTGCTCTTCAGGCAGCTGCAATGACATGGTGGGCGACCCTCGCAGTCACGGACGGTGTGATGTCTCATGTCTCTCACTCAGCGCAATGGAAGTGGATCTCGGAGAGATTTCATGCAGAGTTTGGCCATGACGATAGAAACGTGCGAATGGCTCTTGTTACAGATGGATTCAACCCCCACGCAGACAAGAGGAGTACTTACTCTATATGGCCTATTGTCCTCATGAACTACAACATTGCACCGTGGCTTACGACGAAGAATTATTTTATTATGTTGGGGATCCTAATCCCGGGTCCTAAATCCGTAACAGCTGATTACTTCGATATCTATATGGAGCCACTGATTGAAGAACTCTTACATCTTTGGGAAGAAGGGGTGTACTGCATGGATGTCGCCCGTTATAAGGAGTCGTCTCATTTCATATTGAAGGCGATGATCATCTGGACAATTGGCGACTTCCCAGCCTACGGCGTTTTAGCTGGTTGCACAACCAATGGGTTCGTTGGCTGCCCAGTGTGCGGGGAGGGCTTTAGATCACGGCGTTCTAAGGTTTTACACAAGAACGTCTTCTGTGGATGTGCCCGCAGGTTCCTTGTTAGGGCAGACCATCCCTTCAGGGGCGACAGTTCAAACTTCATAGATGAGGAGCACCGAGTGGCCCCTACTCCCGTTACCGGAAGTGAAGCATTGCAGAGGGGAGAGGAGCGTGTCAGGTGGCTTAGAGAGTATGGAAGACCGAAGGAAAATGACCCCGTCAGAAGGCACGGCATCAAGCGAGTTTCCTCACTATATAGGCTTCCTTACTGGAAGGTAAGAGTGCCACTGAGCCGCCCCTGATCCTTGTTTACAGTCTGCACATGTTGTCTTCGACGTCTCGATATTGTGTGGCTCCAGTGGCTTCATGTCATGATCACTTGGGACTCTATGTCTAGACGTCGGGGTGATGTAGCTGTCTTAACATATGTCATTGAAGTTTAGCCCAGCCTTTTTTTTCGGTGTCGATAAACTTGCTGGTGAATGGGGTTCGAACTACCAGGCTCTGTCCACCGGGACTTCTAACCATTCATTTAGCGTATGTTGTTCTCTTAGATAGCGTATAATGACTGCTGGAATTGGATTATATGATCATGCTGTTCGACGACATGAATTGCACATGTCGATGCTCACCTGCGCATGATCTGGTACTGTGTGACCAGATGAATATGTAGCAGACTATGTTTCTCGGTGCAATGGTCAGTCGTGCTTGCTGATCCCCCATTCTTATATTTTCAGCTGAAGTCTCACAACTTTCTTCATGGTGCTGTGAATAGGAACTTCCAGTTAGGCACACACTCGACGTCATGCATGTGGAAAAGAATATAGCGGTTACAATTACTGGATTTTTACTCGGTGAAGAAGACACGATAGCCGTGCGAAAGGACCTACAGGATCAAGGGGTCATGCCTAGTCTGCATCTTGTGCGGGATGAGTTAACCGATAGCTACCTGATGCCGCAGGCACCCTACGTTCTTAGCCCCGGTGAGAAACGACGAGTCCTACAGACGATCAAGAATGTTCAAACACCGACTGGTCACTGTTCGAACTTGTCGAAGGTAGTTAACTTGGATAAAGGGAAGTTCCAGTTCATGAAAAGCCACGACTGGCATGTTGTTCTAGAGGAGGTGTTACCTGCCGCCTTGAGAGGGTCGCTCGCAGATGGACCTCGGGTAGCTGTTATTCGACTAGGGCACTGCTTCAAGAAGATTTGCGAGAAACAAGTAACCGTGAGTGAGCTCCCGAACTTATTGAACTACATTGCCGAAACTTGCTCTCTGCTGGAGATATACTTCCCACTGGCGTATTGGAATATAATGCCCCATCTCGTACTTCACTTGCCAAGGGAGCTTTACTGGTGCGGGCCCGTTCATGCCCGCTGGATGTATAGCGTGGAAAGGTACTTAGGTCACTTGAAGAGCCTCGTGCGTAATAAGGCCAGACCCGAAGGATCCATTGCCCAGGGTTATATGTATACGGAAGCCATCGGATTCGTCACAGAGCATTTCCAAATGTATCCAGGAGTTGCGAGACTACTCTGGGACATGGAAGAAGACGAACAGGACGCAGGGGAGGTGATGGAGGGGCAGGGTCGTGAGCAATTCTGGGACGACATTGAATTGAAGAAACTTCACGAACATGTTTTGCGTCACTGCGTCCACACGGAGGACCTCTATAGGTATGCTACCCTCATGCGTACTGTTTGGGTCAGTGTCATCGCATTGGTGACTAAATAAAGAGTGCTCTAACTGTTATTAAACGAGTACGTAGAGTACTGTTTAACTCTACAGCCGTTTCTGTTGCAGTATTTTCTCAGAGGAAAGAAGATCGCTTAGGGGTCGCAATCCAAGGAGACTCGTTCCATTCGCAGACTGGATCGAAGAGAGAGTGCGTCAAATGGGAATCGATGGTCATAACCCCTCTCCAGATCTGGTGACTATGTCCAGACTTCCGTCTCCGTACGTAAAGCATCATAACTCGATGTGGGCTTTCGGCTACCACTTCAGAACTGACGAAGAGGACGGGAAACAACACGTAACCTTCGACGCTGGAGTGGCAGCCATCATAAACCAAACCTGCCGTTCTTCAGTGTCGGATGTGAACCAAATTGAGTCGGAGCTCCTTTATGTAGGAATTATTAAGGACATACTGCGCGTTGACTACGGACATTTGAAGTTCAACGTATTGAGGTGTTCATGGATCAAGCCTGATCTCGCAGGGGAGCCGACAATCAAAGTAGACCAAGACGGTTTTTGGCTCGTAAAACACGCTGCTCGACAGAGTGCAGACGTCGAGCCGTATCTCATGGCCGCACATGCCCGTCAGGTCAGTTAATCGACGCAATTCCCTTTCATTCGTACAGTCTCCCAATGTTTGCATTCCGGTCTAAGCTGAACCTCTGAATTGCATCATGAGCATCGTATCACTTATCACAGTCGTCATTATGGACTACCCAATGCCGAACAGGTTTATTTTGTCGATGATCCATACAATGAAGAATGGAAGGTTGTGAGGTACAAGGAGCCGAGATCACGGCGGGTCACTGATGGGCTACCAGACGCTTCTCTTAGCGCACCAGGTCGGACCACTGCCACCGAGCTTAACATTGCTAGAGGACAAGGCGAGGCTGCAGCTGAGCCTCAGAGGCAGCCAGTACTAGAGGCCGACGTGGTGCATGTCATGGCACACGAAGAGGTCGACGAAGAAGCAGCTTACATGCAAACGGACCACATCCATTCCGATTCAGAGGACGACATCCCCAACGACGAGGCAGCAGTTCCAGTGATTCCCGTACCTAATGCGATTGACGATGCATAACTCTAACGAGTTTGAAATGCCATCAGCCCTTCACGCAGAGCTTGAACTCGGTGTTACTACGGCATTCCCTAAGACATTGGTACGTCAATTCAGCGAATGAATCCTTCATTACAGTCTCTCACAGCATTCTGCAAACTGATCAGTTGAGGTTACTCTCTGAGGTCAGTAACTGAATAACTCCCCAAAAGTTTTTCCGCAACCTCTATATTCTAGGTTCTGTTCAGAGAAATACCGTGTGCTTCTCTGGCCATGGGGCATCAGTAGGTCCACGGTTTAGTATATCCACATCCCTCTTAGGTAATATGTTCACACGTCCAAACTGAGTCAGAGGCTCGTCCCATGTACTGACTTGTCAGAACTTGCTTCACGTACGAGCCAAGGTTCTGACGGAGGACGGTCATGTCACCAGCACCGGACACTGAGTAGGCGGAGCCTCTTTCACCTGTCACAAAATCTTAGCCTGTTTGTCTATTCAGGAAGTCCATCTAATCAATCATAATCCAGAGGACGAGTACATACGCATGTCAGTTCCAGCCGTTTCGAGTCCATTCCATCAAAGTAGGCGTAGGTCATGCCGTCATGGGGCACTGAAGTAGACATGAGTAGAACGCATAGCATCCCATCAGCGAGGCGGCTCCTTCTAGTTTCACATGTCATTATTCTGTCACCTCTGGGCTGTAATTAGCAGCAGTCTGCCTCGCTGTATCGTCAATGAGTGGAAGGTGTTGTGGAGAATTGACAGGTTAGTGACACAATGACCATCGTGGCGTATCCACACCCGTCACGCATTGGATTTCAGCATCATATTATGACAGGGAGCAATAGATGTGAGGTGACTACCAGCCCCAATCAATTGTCGGCTGTCTTCTAGAACCCTAATTTCCTCAGAATAAAGCGAGTCGCCTGAGAGATGGAGAGGCGGATGCTCCTCAATGCTTCCATCGCACAGGTGGGCGGAGCCTCCAGAGTGCGAACCCGTCGACTGATGCTTTCTGGCGTCTGTGTGCTAATCCACTCCTTCCCCGGTGCGTGCGAAGCAGAATCACGGGCTTCATTACTGAACCAGGTACGCGCTTCCATCTATGATATTATGTTCCGAATAGTATTTCCATGTGCTTGTACCATGCTGACTTCTCCATATCTTGTCGACGGTCCAGACGCCCTTCTCCTCCATATTGTGTGTGTTTGAATGACTCGTAACCATTTCATCCTCCGAATTTGTTGGGTTCTCGTTCCTCTTTGCTGGAGTTGTGTAGTTAGTGCGCCTTTTTTTATTTACAATGGAATAGAATTTAACCCTTGCTGTCTCGGCTATGGAAGACTTAATCAATATGATGTCTTCTGTATGTCTTCGCAGACATGGCCATCGACAGCCATGACATTCCACGGAACCCTCATCGGGGATCGCCACGATGGTTTTTCGTGGACAAGAAACTGAATAACTACGGATACTTGCCGGGAGCCCCGAGACGCGACCGGGACGCACTTCCAGACATAGTCGTGAACGAGGAGAAGTGTGCGAAGCGATGGGGACCAAAGCAACACGGCAAATTCTGGTACGCGCGGCCAGGTTCGAGCGAGAGTCCGAGAATGATACAGAGGATTGAGAGTCTGTACGAGGTTACCCACCAGCGCCCAATGGGGAAGCAGCGCTGCATTGGACTCGCCTTTGCACGGGGACTGATTGCAGAGAAGCTCGGGCACGCAGTGGATTGGGCCTCCTTTGCCGCCAAGCAGTGTCAGCGGGGGGGGCGTCCGTTCATATCCTTAGAAGAGCTGAGAAGCAAAACAAGACGGGAGTCCGGTTGGTGGCCACGGATTGAGGCGTCGGAGCTGAACGCGAATGACTTGGAGGGGGCTCCGGATGACTGGGAGGTTAATAGGCATCCTCGGCAGATGAACATGAGGCTCATCAACGGCTACGACTTGAAGGATGCCTTGCCAACGAGGCCGGACACCGTCGTCTCCCCACCACTGTACGGGCGAGTGGTTCATATCGGAGGTCAGCCCCCCTACCGTTTCCCTTCAAGTACCTTGAATATGAATTCTACTCCGCTACTCTGACATGAAATTACATTGTTCTGTACTGAAATAGATGCTGGCTGTTTGTACATAGTGTCGTCGCATGCAGACAGTGATACTGCAAGCTCTGGGAGTGACTCGTCGGAGAAGATAGTTAATAACCACGGTGAGTCTCCTGTCATCCATTATGTACGCTGATGTTCAATCCAGTGTTAGTTAAATAATCCTACAATTGGAGGACATTGTGCTTGGTGGAATCCACTACGTCTGCCAATCATTAGAATGTATCGAGGCGTGTGGTCCAATTCGTGCAGGTACAGCTCCACTCTCGGTTGAAGAGGTCCAATCCGCGGAAGTACCACCTATTGCAACACAAGGATCACCAATCGTAGAAGGAGGCAACGAGTGGGACAGCTGCCCCGTGTCACCAGGACCAGGTACTATTATGTACTCCAGAAATAGCCTCGGTTTAGCTTGTTAGTAGATTTGAAGATATAACACTTAAGTGTTTAGTCGAATAGAAGCACTTTTTAACTTGCTAATGGGTGGCCGTCAGCAGTTTCTCCTGTCGGTGGTCGCCAGGTTGGACGATCCACATCGGACTCTGATTACGAGCCGTCCGACAGGCATAGGACTGAAACGAGTATCCACCCATCCGCCGGCGTGGAGCGCGACCTCGAGGACATTGTTAGCGATGAGGATGTCCTCGGAGTAGACATCTCCGACCGTGTTCACGCCGAATGTGAGTTTTCAAGAGTTCCCCTGTCATTGTCTCATCCTGAAATTGTAGTCGAGAAGTGAGACACCTAAACCTTACTGAACCTATTCGACTTCAGAACCACAACCCGTCTTGATTTTTTTTTTAATCTCATGCGACGACGTGGGCTTACTGTACCTCTGAATTTTGCAGTGGATCACTGGGCCGTGGAGGCTGGATTCTACACAATCGAACCCGAAGCACAGTTGACCTTCCTCCAAGAGAAGGAGACGGAGTTCAAGAGAGAGTCGAAGAAGCGGAAGGCGGAGGAGGAGGCACAGGAAGGGTGGCTTACGAAGATGAGATGGAAAACAATTGACATGGCTTTTCCACCTGAGGGGAATGAGGCGTCGCAGGTGCCGGATTGCAACATCGTAGTGGACAAGTATGTGGCGGATTCCAACGTTTCTGTGAAGTTCTCACCGCTGAGGTTCCAGCGACGTCCACTATTACTCCCTCGCGGTGAGCGATCTATCACCTTTCACTTACATAAGGATAATCTCTACTGCTGAGTTGCTTACGTACTCATGAATATATATAACGTATCACTTTTTGTGAGTGCTGATAGTCGTAGCCATGTCTCCTGTAACAGCAGTTACACTTATAGAATATCTCTGTACTACGTGTGTGAATTTGACGCAGAGGTTGCGGCTTCTGGTTCGGGATCGGGAGATTACGATGCGAATGTTGGAAGGAATATGGGGAGCATCAATATCGGGGACACCGATAGCGACTGATGTGTTCAGAATTGGAGGGCTTCAGTAATAGTATGAGTACTGGGGGGTTTTGGTCTGTACATAAATCATTTTGATGCACATCCGGACGGGCTGATATAGAGCTTTAAAATGAACTTGACGACTGCCGGAGAGTTAGTGTGATCGTAAAGTAGGTGTGATCGGAAATTAGGTGTGAGCTTAACATTTTCTTTGAACTCACTCGGGTATCATGTGCGTGATTGCACCGGACTGAGCGTATCCGCTATGTGGTGCACTCGTTACATACTTCTATAATGGATAATTGAATTTCGTTTCTATCTTCGTATTACTACAGGCCCATGAATTCCACTGCTTTTTCTGTGAAATGGCGTGCTTGTCATGTACTGGACTGGATGTGGTCGTTCAAAGTATTAGGAAAAAAATTGCATCCCTCAGACGTCTATTTGAATCTAAGTGACGACGCGGTACAACTACCGTAATGTGGATCAACAGTAATATCATCAGGAAAAAAAGCGTACTGTACACATTGAGGTCATTCTCCCACATGAAGCACCGGGCATCAACCGGCACCCGAGTCACCCCAACGAGGACGACCTCGAAATCGTGGGACCTAAAATTCCCGGCGTCTTGGACCAGTAATCTCGTAGCTATGTCGAGGGAGGGTCGTAATTCATACGTGGCTCGCGCTTGCTTATTACCCTGTCCGAGGTGGTTCCACCCAGGATAAATCCAGTACCATCGCGCATCCTGATTCGATGTTCAGCCTTCCAAGGAGTGGCCCACACCGCCCACACCGGCGACCACGCAGGGAAAGACAGAAACCGCCGGAGGAGCGCCTAAGCCGCGACCCAGCCCTTACAGTCCGGAGTGAGAAACGACCACTTCGCTAGTAGTGAGTGGCGAAACATTCCTGCAGCCTGGAACAATTATTAGAGGAGGAAGGAGGATGATGTGAACGCATCAACTTCCGAGGTGGTCTCTAGTTGACAAAGGCTTCCTCAAAGGTACCAATCTGGTACCAGCGCAAGGCTCAAGGCCTCTGAAATGGCTTTGACGTCAAGCAAATGCACTCCTTGGGGTGTGCGTCGGAGACGACTGGATCAGAGACTAAGTTAGAGCGGCTAGCTCCATCCATGATCCATCGCCAGCCCAGTGCCCACTCCAGCCTGCTAATGAATAGGAGCACATGCTGCATTGTCAACTAAATGCTTGCAAACACCTTTAAGTTAAGTTCCCCAGGCTGGAGATTTCTCTTGCATGTGTCAGCACATTTATATATTTTCTTATGTTTTTTTACTGTAGTTGTGGAGGGGGTACGGAGGAAAAGTTAACCTTCACGACACCCTCTGAAAAAGGATTGTAGTAACTGCAAGCTTTCATGTGCTCTCCAGCAGGTTGAGGTGAATCATATCTTACACCAGACGTGACGAGCAAAAGTGAAATGTACATCTCCGTGGGAGTCCCTGCAGACTGGAAATTCCATGCAGCAGCACAGACTTTGAGTCTGTACTTGGAAGTGCATCATTCCCATTAGTAAACACCAGCTTCTGATCTAGAATGCGGAGCTCATGCTAGCTTCTAGAGCCGGCATGGGAATGATCATTTTGGAGAGAAGAGTTTTTGTTATGCTAAGACTGTTTTTTTCGTTCAATCCGCCTACTGTTGGGTAATTTCTTCCACAATCATCAGATTGATGACAAGCTTGAGGGCGTTTGTTTTATTGCGTGGACGGGTACCAAGTGGCAGCGAGGTAGTGAAGATATTGCATGCCACTCATCTGCATTAGTTGTCTAGCAGCAACCAAGTCCAACCTCCACCGGAGGATGCTTCCCCTTCGTTATCATTGTCACATTGTCAGGCTCGTTGCATTTCCAAAATAACATTATCAAACATGCAATTTTCAAAAACAAAATTATAAAAAATCTGGTTCGCATGTGGTAGTTTCTTCCCTGTTTCTGACCATTGTGGGCTTGTACTCTATTTCTGTGCAATGAATTCTTGCTTCAAAAAAAAAAAAAAAAAAAAAAATCTGGTTCGGAGAATTGGGCACTTCTGCCCCCACCAAACGCCCCCAGTGCCCCCACCCATGAGCCACCCTCCCAGCTCCGGCTGAACCCTGTTGTCTATTTCCGTCGCCAGACCAAACAGCCGCTCCCTGTTGCAAGGAACCCTCCCAGGACCTAGGACCGCCGATTGAAAGTTACCAACTCACAAAGTTGATCATATTCACCACGACATGATCATGGAAAACACTCCAGTGGAGAAGGAGAAACATTCTTCTCAGAGACGTCGATATCTACAAGTATGATAAATTTTCTTCCTCTGAATGTACGATTCCGGAAGAAGGTGATGGTCTTGGGGATTGGCGACGCTTTTCAGTGCAGAGCCTTCCTTGACAAGTTAACTCCCTAGATTTCCAAGTGCAACTGACGGAGGATAAGTTAGATTATGGCTGAGAAAAGCAAGCTAGGCCGTTGGTGGCCGTCGAACATCCTTTCAAAACTAAAGATAATTCCGGCCGTGAGGTGGGTGTGCGGCACAATTCCCCTTTGATTCTGGAGACCAGGTTCTGCTGATTTATGTCACTGGCAGTGTCTAGAACTCACTGGAACTCAGTGAAGGTAATATATATTTGGGCTTGGGTTATGGATGGGCTTGTACTAATTAGTGTTGAGCACTACTTAGTGGAGGTTCTGAAGTTCCAGGAAGAAAAAATTATTTAGAAGATGAAGGTCATGCAGGGGGCTCACTGACACGGCAGATACGGATCTATGGCTGGCATGGGCTTGTTCTCTGTCTGGAGGTAAATACTCTAGAGATGCTTTTTCCTGAGCGCAGTTGTTTCCAGAGCAATGTAATTGACATGCATTGTTTGTTGCTCTGACGCCCTTGTCTCTTGTCCTTGCTCTTTGAGCAGGCTCAACATGCTCTTGTAAGGATTAGGCTTTTCAGCAAATGAGGTTGGAGGGTTCTTAAAAACCTGCTCTCTAAGTACGGATTAGCTGGCCAGGTAGTTTGATATTACTTGTTATGAATCGTCGTTAACTTAGTTTTCTGTAATTTTCATGCAGCCGTGACTTGGTTGGAAGTTACAGAGTCGCTCTGCGGTCCATTTTGTGATATAATCATTCTGTCTGTGTGGAAATTTGGGTTGCCTTTCAGAGGAGAGTCTCCTCAGACGGCGATTCTTAATTGGAACAAGGTTGTACTGTCCATCACGCAAGCTCAGGAAAAACAGATTCGTTGAGTCATTTTATTCGTTTGCTCGGAATCAGTACCAAGTTCACTGCACACTGCACTATTTCCTGACCAGTTGGAATTCACCTTTACACTCAAAAACTATTTTAAAGTAATACTTCGAGAAGTATTTGGGATTCTAATTGTGCAATTGATTCAACAACACTTTCACCGATATTTCATTATAATTATAATTTCTTCTAAATTGGATTACAAACAACACAATAACATATTTTGGTGGTGACGAGTTCAACAGGAAATTAGTTTTGGAGAGGCAAAAGTACCTAATGACCTGCGTCGATTAAGGTGCTAAGGATTAAGAATAAATACACAAATCTCAATCACAGAGTTCACACCGGTCGTAAATTGCATCATAAAGCATTTCATATTATTTATATGTAGCCGCATAGTTGTTACAAGTTGCAAGTCACTTTACTTTCAACCGAATAAAGTCGAACCAGAAATTCCTAAAAGGCGACGTTCTGATGCGACAGGAATCGTATCTGCACAACTTACCGAGTGGAATCATGCGAGATGGGATCAAAACCTCAACCAAAAACCGATTCAATCCTCGCTCTGTTCAACTTGGGACACGGAACTGAAAGAATAAACTACACACTCAGTCTGGTGAACATATGCTTTTCCACACGTACTGGTTGGTGCACCATCTGGAAGCTCGTAAAAAGAATTATCCTGCAAGACCACCCCGAAAATAAAGGTAGGGAGAAAAAAAAAGATGAGGAATTATACCCCAAGTACGACGGCATCTCCCGGATGGATTCCAAATTCCCTGCTCCGCATGTTCCATGATATTCCACACAACCCAAATCTGGGGATGGCCAACTACACGTCGAAGGAAACCAGGAAGCAGTAATAAAGAGCGGAATGTGGTCGTCGGCGGGTGTGGTTCAAGCCAAACCAGGCCAACACTTTCATGCTAGTTCCTGTAGTTTAACCATTTTTTTAAAAATAAAATAAAACAGAAAAGATTACTGTTATTTTCTTTTCCATTTTGTTTTTTGGTTGCAAGGAGGTGGAGCCTGGCAGTGATGAACTTGTACACTACACTAGAGCAGAGAGGCGTGGCAGAAACGACACTGTTGGCCCACAAGGGAAGTCCGTTCTGGCATATTCCAGCTCCTCGCCATCCACTCGAGATTCGTCTTGTCGCCAAATCTCTTTCCCTTCGCCTTCGTCGTCTTCATATTCTTCCTCCATCACTGCTCCACTGCTTCCAACAAAATCGTCGCCCACTCCTCTTTGCCACGCTCTAGACTCTCGTTGCAACAAGCTGCTCTTGGTTAGCATTCATCAATCAAGCCACCTTGTACCTACTCCATGTTCCACGAAGAGCTCGTTGCTATCCCATAGCTCACCACTGCTGCTGCTGCTCTAAGTCGTGACGTTGTGGCAACGGATGAGGTGTTGACTGGTGTGGCAATTGAGTATCTAGCTTTCGGAGAGTGCCTGTGAGGACACTGCAGGTGGTGATACTTTCAAGGATATCGAAGGGAGTTCATTTTGCGGATTTCTCGGGGTTGGGTCGTCTGCAACTCGGCGGTCTGCTTCGAGTGTTTTTTGAAAATTTCAACCCAGGGTGCTTCATCGTCGCAAGGAGCTCGAAAGCTCGAGGTGGTGGAAAGGAAACCGTGTTGGGGGTACCGCGTCGTCATCTGGAGATTGTTGCGAGTACTGCGAGACGGTGAACTGGGATCATCTCGAGAGGGCTTGGCGACTGGTGGCGGCGGTAACTTTGTTGTTGTCCGAATTGTTTTTGGGCGATAGCCACAGAAGTGACTTGGACTAGCTCTTGGTTGGGTTGGAATTGGTTAAGTTGGCTTCAGGAAGCTGTCATCGACTTGCTGTTGAGCTCTAATTTCACCTCGACAGACTCCCAGGTAAAGTCGGACAGGTCATGTTTGTTCATCTTGTGGTAGACTTCGAGCGATCGCTCCCAAGCTGGTTGCGCTTTTGGACAGTGGCTGTGGTTGTGGTGTTGGAGGATTCTAGTCATCTGTGGTCTTCTTCCGAAGCTGTAATGTTTTAACTTTGTGCAAAGACATACTGTGTCGGTAAGCGGCGCTTGGAGGATGTTTTCGCAAGCGCAAAGCGTTGCTTTGGTTTCACCTCTTTTTTTGAGAACTTCGATGTTGCAACTTACAGGTCTGTAGTGTTGTATGATACAGTGGTCGCAACTTGAGCACATTGGAAGGTTTCCTTAGCCGTTTGCAAGGAGAGGTAGGCCACTCAGTCGGATACAGGCTTTTGGCATTTCGAGAGAAATACCGAAATCCTGGAAGGTTGAGCGTGGAAGATATTCCACGTGAAAACGGTCTATCCTGGTGAACAATTTTGTGTCGTTTCGTGTTAGCCGAACCGTAGTCTGAGTAGATCTGCAATGTTGGTGGAGCAACCCGTTCGGGTGAGCGTCACCATCACGTTGTGGTGTCTGTTTGTAATCAGTGATCAATTGACCTCACTGGTTACAATCTATCGCTGATTGGTGTGAGTTGATTTAACAAATGACTTCGACGGTTCGTTATACAGCTCCAACTAAAATAAATTTTCCGGCTCACAGTTGGGTGCAATCTATTTAGTTGCCGAGTCCTTCAAGGAGTGGGCGGCACCCTCTTTGACTAGATGATGATAGGAAAGGTGAAATTTCTATTACAACAGGAAGATAGGAGCTGGCAGAATTCCACCTCGCGGTTCAGGACCGCAATGGAGATTATATCTTACAATTCTAAGCCGTATGGGTTTCTTAATCTTGGGCACTCTGGGTGGTAATCTATGCAGGAGGAGAACTCAATCTTGCGCTTAGGTTCAAGTTTACAACCTTTTCCAGCACAATTCAGATGTGGCGGCTTGGAAGCTATTGCAACGGCGAGCTGATGCTTCTTCCTAGTCGCTGACATTCTACACGAGCTCAACATCCATCCTTTTCAACCAGTTGTGGGTGTTGAAGTTCGGATGTCGCGTAACCAGTAGATTGTCCTCCAGATTCGTCATGGTTTCCTAGCAGGACGGGGTGCCAAGACCTTCCTTCAAAGTTCGACATCGATTCATTGTTTTAAGCGGTGCTTTTTGGGCGTGCAAGAAAACCTACAACTCAGTTCCCAGTGTTCCATTACCTGAAAGCTTAGGGCATTCGACAGACTAATAGCTCAGGGAGAGCCTTCACATCCATTCTGAACATTTCTTTTGGTATCCTTCGTGGCGGCATATGGTACATTACAGACGCTGTCATGGTCTTTATATCGTTCTGCTCTTTGCTTCCCTATTCCAGAGATTATTTGAGCAATACTTTCTGCTTCAATGTTCTAAGAGCCCTTCAAAGGACATTACAATAGCTCCCAACAGCCAACCTGCTTTCAAGTTCGGGAAAAAACTATGTGTTTCTCCACTTCGGCGAGGTGATCTCTTAGACTTGAAGCCCCCTAACTCCATTGCTCTTGAGACCTGATCCTGGGACTTCTGCCGACTGGACGACCTCTCCCACCCGTCACCACCATGTTGTAATCAACTCCATCTCCATCTCGGATTTACAGAAGCTCCAGATCAGCCCAAGGAACAGCTTTGGCCCTGTGGAACCATTGCTCTTTCTGTCTCAACCCAAACTTCCACCCCAATTCGACAATTGGGAAGCAATTTCAGAGCAGAACACATCATCAATTTGAAGAAAATTAGGGTACTGAAGCAGGGAAAAATACATCAAAAAACTTATATTGATATTCTAGACCTATGATTGGAAGTGTTAGTAATAGTGATACAATGTACCAGATGAAGAAATACTCTAGCCTGGCGCTGGTGCCGCACAGGCAGGCGCATCAGATGTCGCCACTTCATGATCAGAGAATGCAGTCGCCATATGCCACTCTGACCTCTGGCGAAGTGAGCCCCGTCGACCCCAAGCCTCGCCTGCGGTGGACTCCGGAGCTGCACGAGCGCTTCGTGGACGCTGTCACTCAGCTCGGTGGCGCTGATAGTGAGTGTCTTACTCCCTTGTCTCTGCCCTCCCATGCTTTATTCTTCATTAAAATAATTTCTCGACTTTAAATTGCTAAAACCAAACCTCTCGCCTGGCGACCCATGTGCCAAATGCAAGAGTACGGGACTTCATATGCACGTGTGAGAATTCATCAACTCTAATTCATCAACAGTGAGAATCCGATGCTAATGTTATTTATTTGTTCAAGTAAATATCAGTGAATTGAAGTCCTTTCTGCATCAGCTCTAAGCTCTGCCTTAGTGGTGATTCGATTAATCAATGCATTCACAAATCAGAGTCAGAAAGTGGTGAAAAAAGATGAACGGGTAACTGTTTTTTTTTGGGTAACGGATGCTTCATGTACCGGGGTTTGAGCATTGTCAGATATAGAGTGCATGGCATGTGCTCTGGTTATGTCATGACATTCAAATGGTGCATAAAATCTAGAGATGAGACCTGACTATGATAATTTCTATGATAAAATCATTGGCATTGAGAGGGTGGGGTTCAGTCACATGATGGAATTCCTTTTATCTCAGAACTGTGTATTGGTGCTAGAATTTGGGGGAGTAAGTTAGCCGATCTAAATAGGCGGCATGATACAGAGAGCTTACAGATACTGATTTGCTTGTGAGGTCTGCTACTTGGTTAAATTGTTTCTACTGGTTTTGCTAGAGATTGCGAGTGAATTCATTGGTGATGATGAGAGGGAGGTGGTTGAAATCAGGGTGTTCATTGGATTTGTTTTAAATTAGTTTTATAACTCCATGGCTGTTACTTTTGACAGAGGCTACACCAAAATCTGTGATGCGGGTTATGGGAGTGAAGGGCCTTACGCTCTACCATTTGAAGAGCCACCTTCAGGTGAGCTTCTCCCTTAAATCACTTTCGTGCACATCTTTTTGTAATGTGCAATGTGTAGTTTCTTTTCTCGGTGGAAATCATAGCTTAATCTGTGTTCAGCTGTCTCCAAAGATTACGAAGCTGAGCGTTCTCTTTGATTGCTGAAAGTGGATTAGATTGGATTGAAAGAGTAGTTTCACTTATCTTCAATTTGGGCTTGCAGAAATACAGACTGGGAAAACAGCTGCACAGAGATTCAAGTGTGCATGAAGCCAACAAAGACGCTAGTCATGGTACATCCAAGAGCATGGCTTTCTTTTGCTGCTGAATTTGAACCCAATTTTTTTTAAGCAAACTCTTTGTGTGTTGGCCGGGGCGTGGGATGATGGTTGGCATTCGTCTTTGTTGTCCAGGGTCTTCGGATATGCAGGGAACGAGCAATGGCGCATCCGATGGTCCCAATACTCCAACATCCCAAAATCCTCAAGAGTAAGCCATTAGCTGCCCACACGAACTCGCCATCAGATTTTGATTAGAACCCTGCAGCGATGAAGTAGCAACTAATCAGTTATCTGACAAAAGGAATGTGATGTCTGCAGCAACGTACAGATCACTGAAGCTATTCGTTTGCAAATGGAAGTCCAACGTAGACTCCAGGAGCAACTCGAGGTAATGACCATGGGCTCCCTGGAAACCTAAGTTTTAGATCAAGATTGTAACAATATTGCGAAGGTGGTTCTCAAAAGGCTGCATTCTTACCACCGTGAGCTGTGTTGTGGGCAGGTTCAAAGGAACCTTCAGCTGCGAATAGAGGCGCAAGGGAAGTACTTGCAGACCATATTGGAGAAGGCGAAAGAAACGCTGGCTGGTCACACCGGGGCATCGCCGGATCTGAAAGCCGCCCATGCGGAGCTGACGGAGCTGGCATCCAAGGTGATCAGCGATCCCAGCACGTTTGCAGCTTCACTACCCCAACATCTGGCTGGGTTGAACCCTCCTGAGCTATCGAACCACCATGCATCCGACACCACTGCGATGCAAGGAGTTATCAACAACCAGGTGCAGAACATGGTCGCGTTGCCGGGGGCGCTGCCGCGCCAGCAATCGGGCCGCATGTCAGACACCTCGTCCCAGAAATCCCACCTCACCAACCTCACCGCCATCCATGAGGATAGCGATCACTCTGGTGAAGGGGATCACCGAACCGCCCCAGGTACCAACACTCCCATCCCTTAAACCCAGAACCCACCCTCATCATGCATAAGGTGATTCATCAATTGGCAATCTTCTCAATGCATGGATAGGCTTCAGAAACTTCAGAATCGTGTCGTTATGAACACAAGGATATAAATCTCTGGTCCCTGAAATCATCTGCATCATGCATGACTCGATTCACCAAATACAGTGCCGATGTGTGGAATCATCTGGAGTATTAATCCACGAGGGGACTTCGGAAACTTCAGGAAATTTGCTTTTGTTAGCCTTCTCATCAGTGATCAATCCAGATGGAATCAAGCCAAATTGTAGAGGCCTACACTAACGAAATGAGTGATGGTTTTTTTTTTGCCCTCTGAACAGAAGGCAACAACAACAACATTAACAACATCAACAACAACAATCACCATCACCACCACATCAACAACCAGATGCAGTCCTCACCACAGGGCTCACCCCACGCGAACGGCACGGCAGACGCCGGGACGCTACAGGTAGCTCTGGAGCGACCCACTCCTCGTCGAGGCGCCATCCCTTCGATCTTCACCGACAACCAGAACAGCAACGGCAACGGCAACGGCAACGGCCACCATGCATACCAAGTTAGCAACGGCACCATGGCAGCGCCCCAGAATCGCATGAGCCCCACCCCAGTGAAGCTGGAGGGCGCGCCACTGGACCTCAACCACCGCCATCATCTCCACCACGGCAACGGCAATGGCAATGGCAACGGCAACGGCAATGGAAACGGCGTGCCGCAGCCCCGCGGCAGTGGCGACCTCGACCTCAATGCCTTCGGCTGGGAACGTTGAAGCCAATGCCCTCACCCTCCTCAAGCCCATTCTCCTTGTCTTGAAGCGATTTGGTTCCGGATTCATGGCAAGTTGAGCTTGGGGATGGGTTGATTAGTGTTTCGGAATGGTTGGAATGTGGGACTCGGTGGTTGTGAAGGAAATTTATTTCGATCGCTTTAGTATCTGTAGCGGAATCACGTTCGTTTCATTGTACATAGGCTCATGGTGAGCGGAGTTTTTGAGTCTTGGCTGCTCCGGCTTGCTTGTAGGCGTGATTATGTTAGTGTTCGTCTTTCGGATTGGAGGATGATTGTGATGATCACCGACGTTGTGATGGATTTGCACCAGGTTGGTATTTTAAAACTCTGGATAAATAATGTAAATCTATGTGATGGCCCCTTGCTTGAGCTGTCATTTCTTCTTTACGGTTCGTGTTGTAGTGTTTGTGGGATTTGGAATGATGTTGAAGGGAATCTGGTTTGTGGATTGTGTCGGTGGGGCATTGTAATTTGAGAGAGTATTGTCCTTCTGATGGAGTCAGTTATGTTTTAGTATGTTGGAGTAGAGATTCTCTCAGCATGTAACGCTTTGCTTCACGACAGCATCACTTTGTTTGTGTTTCAAGCCAGCTTCATGTTGCTTTTGTTAGAGAAGTGGCAGTAGGTGATACCTACAGGAGGGCCTTTGAAGTTGCCATCCACAGGACAAAAAATATAGGTCGTGTTTTCATGTGAAAGGCTTCTTGCTAAAGCGTCTGTTGTGTAAAATAGCCACCGCTTAGAATCTTGGGTATCTGGACTGTTGTTTTACCTTATTGAAATAGTCTGATACATTTTACTTATAAAGATTTTTCAGGAGGTATTCTTCATCAACAATTTCATTTCAGAAAAATATGATAGTTTCGTTGCAATGGGTGCGAGATAGGAGAGTAGCTGGTGATTGATGTTAGTGAATCTAACGAAGTTGGAAAGAAGGGCAAAAAAAGATTCCACAAAGCTGGAGATAAAATCACAACCTCATTCACAAACCACCTTCATATATTTCCAACGACACTTAGGTCGATAATATACACGAGTGAATGTCAATGTGACCCATAAATTATAAAGTTCAGATAAATGCAAATTGCAAGCCCAGTCTGATGCAGATAAGAGAAATGAACATCTGTCTAACTACCGTAGCTTGGCATCATCAAATGCCAATCAACCCGGGAAGTTCAATGTCCTCCATGCCTGCTTCAACTAAGGTAGACAGTGCTAAATCCGTGCGTCTCCTTAATCCGTGCATGTGGTCTGAGCACAAAAACCATGCACTGCAAGACTCAGAACACACCTAGTAGTGTTTGCAAGTTGGATACACTTGCAGTTGCATGTAGGAAACAAAGTGGGTGGATTTAGATAGTTGCATGTAGGAAACAAAGTGGTTGAATTTGTATACCAAGATCTCCAGTTCTCACCTTAGTCTTGACTGTCAATAGTAGCATTAGGGCATGTCTATGGGGGATTTTGTTGATTCACTTTGAAGATTTTTCATTAATTGAGGTGGTTTGATATGCTCATGTGAACACTGCCTAACAAATCGTCTTTTTCTTGCAAGTATGTGAGATTTTTGCAATTATTTATGCTTGATTCAAGCTGTTCAAATCCCTTAAGTGCACGGTTTAAGCACCATCTACCTTAGAATTTTTACACCAAACTAGACTTTGAGATACTCCATCCTTGATTAGACCAAAATGCACCAGTTTCATAGAAATTCAAAAGGTGTGAACAAACAGGGGACGTGAAACGTGGTTCAGAAAACCCTCTAGAGCAGGCACTATCTACAATTATATACAATTCAAAACGTGCTTGAGGATTGTTGATAGTTAAGACCTAGTTTAACCTACAATCTCAAACTAAAGCCTTCAACCTTCAAATCATATCCTTGAGCTACGGCACCTCGTAGGCATATGAAAGTTGCCACAGCTTAATTCTTGGCGCCGGAGAAGTGGTTGTTGATGGTGGGCATGATCTGTGGCTCCTGTGTGTGGAGATACTTTCGAAGACTGTGATTCTTGTACGTTTCCCCTTCTTTGTAATTTTCTAGCACTCCCGCTCCCCGATCCTGCTTTGAAATTCTGTAGAAACCATAAAAATTTCAGTCCCTGTTCGCAGACAAGTATAAAATCAACTATCATTACCTCGAACTACTAAACTAAGGAAAAGAAAATGGAGATTCATGATCAAAACATAATCTCACCTGACATCAGGGTTGATAGTGAGGTTACGAGCCATCGTGAATCCACAAATGCCTAGAGCCCCGCCGATGGCAAGAAAGAGTGGGTAGATCTGCAATTCACGTAGAAATTCCTCAAAATCATTAGAAAAGTAGGAAAATCAAAATGATCAACAAACTCGTACCAGTTCGTCTAAACACGAAATCAACCAGTTTCTAGTATCTCTACCCGTGACAAACGAGAAAATCAAGCGCGCATTGTCAAAAACTCACTCAACTCTGTGCAAAGCCTAGTCACCCTCAACAAGGATAAACAAGTAAGAATTAAGGACTTCGAGATGTTTCGGTGACCTACATACACATGTACCTAAAAGAAAAAACCATGATGACACCGAAACTGAAAATCACACATCCAACACCTAATTTTCAAAAGAGAAGCAACGAGCCCACAATTGAACTCGTCGTAACTCACAAACAGCCCCAAAAAACGAAAACGAAAACGAAAAGCAACTGTTCCAAAAAATGCAGCTCGATAACCTCACCAGCTCCAAAGCTGCATCGACAACAACCGAAAAGAAACCAGGCCTCTCCCAGACAGAAATCACTCCTGATTTTCCTACGACCCTCATAAACCATAACGCAAAAGAGAAAACTCAACACGACACCCCAAACACCAAGACTAACGCATCAATTCCCAGCACAACAACAGAAAGAGCACAACAAAACATACCTCAGGCTTGATCCAGCGCTTGGAGAACGGCACCTTGGCTGCCATGATGGTGTCTAGAAATTAACGAACCACACAAGTGTCGAATCTCTTCACAGAAAAGAACTGTTCGATCCAAGTCAGACGTCACACCGACTCTGAACTGATGAGCAGTTGCTGCAACGATTACACACAATTGAGCATGGAAAACACCGGCACTAGATCTTGACAACTTGATAGAAGAGCCCTGTCGCTGGTTCTGAACCTGAATCCGAGTCTGAGTTTGAGTCCGAGTGTGAGTCTGAGTCTTGAGTGTGAGTCTGGAATAGATAGATTTGGGAAGGCGGCTGCGGCACCGAGCGTCTGGTGGCGGCTAAGTCACGTCTAATTTGTTGCTGATTCGGCAAAGGCACAGTCGAACTTTCGAAGGCTAGAATTGGATGGAATTAGAAGTGGGAGAAGTTTGGGGGAGATATTGGAAAGTATGCCTTGGCCTTGTGTGAGTCAGATTAGGAGCTCTATGGCATGGAGGAGTGGAGGTGACTTGGATGTTTTGGCAAGTCTCCAGGTGGTTGTTGATCGTGTCATGGGGCTGGATAGACTATCCTTTTCTGTATATCAAACTCGTCACTCTACCGATTCTGAGGATAGATAAAACGGAAGTAGGATATTTTACTTTAGTGATATTTGGCTAATTTTTAAGCCTTTGTGGATATTTTAAGTGTTTTAAGAAAGAAAAAATTTAGAGGTGTACAAATCGACTACATTCTATGGTGTTGTGTTTCTTTCTGTCTCCTTTTACTTTTTCTAAATGTGTCAATCTTCTTTTATTTCTCTTCTTTTTATTTTTGTTATTTTAATTTCTTAAACCGGGGCATGGGAATATAGAGTAGGAATTTTTTAACCCTAATTTTTTGAGGGCTCTCCATTTCTCTTGGAGCTCTTTTCCAATCATAGGAGTAATCAAGCTTCTTTTGACCTCAGGTTACCTCGGTTGTGTGCACGGTCTTGGGCCCCAATCTTCAAGTTTCAGATTTGTTGGACCAATTTATTACCAAAGACTGTGGATACGGATTCAAAAACAATAGAAGAAACCTTGTTTGAAGTATGAAATCAATATAAGTAATGACCCTTTCATAAAATAAGATAAACATGTGTGGGTTATGGTATAAAGTTTTTTGATAAATTGATCATTTGAACGGAGGGTGTTATAAGGAGCTAAGTTTGAGAGTTGATAGTTTTCAATTGAAATGTAAAGTGCATAGACAATTAAGTTTAAGTAATTCAATTGAAAGATTTCAAATCTTTAGTTGAATGTTTTCCAAGTGGAGACTACAAAGGTGAACAAGCTGAAATTAAAAAGATAGATGAGTAATCATATATGAGAACAGCACACAGTTGTTCAATTGAGATTTCAATGCTATCATATGAGACTAGTTTCAATTGCAAGCTGCATAAGGAAAATCAATTCAATTGAATTAAAAATCACCAATTATAAGGGAGCCGCACATATGAACCTTTTATTCATAAATATCATTTGATTGCAATAATAGTTATTGTATGAATTTAATCCATCTTATTTATCAAAGGGCATATTCAAATAAATAAAAACTCATTATTATAAATTGGCATATAATATATTATTTTGGAATGAATGATATGTTTTTTAAAAAAAAAAATTAAAAAAATCGCTTGTAAAGAATTATGAAATTTTGATCCAAATTAATCTATTTTGTTATAATTGGATTATTTTAAAGAATTGGATTATTATTTCATAATTTATATTACCAAAAAATAATTGAAATATTATTTACACAAATTGGATTGTGAGACAAAGATTATAGTGTTTTTTATAAATTAGATAATTTTGACCAAAATCCTATTATTTTGGCATATTCTACATTATTGACATAAACTATAATATTTGATATAGCTCTATAAATCTGATTATTTTAAAGTAAAAAGCTATAAACTGTAATATTGAGACTAGATTGAATTATCAAGATATAAATCAGGCTATTAGAACATATACTAGTTCATGTTAGAAATTGATTATTATATAAAAATCTTATTTTATCTTATAATAAATTCTACAATTCATAGATTCATGTAAAAGAGGAAAAGAACACAAATGTATGCATTTTACAACACAGATGCATACAAGTGGTACATATAAGTGTTGGTTGGTGATACATATGTTTACTTAGGCGGCTCCACCTTAATTTCCATTTTATGTTTAGCTAGCAAATAAACTTTTAGAAAGAGCTAAAAGCCTTAATTTTCAAAATTTTTAACAGGTTACAATACCAGGTAATACATGGTCCACTAAAGTTTTGTTAGCATTAGACTTTAACAAATTTTACAACTTTAAGATCGTAAAAACTCCCAATTCCCCAAAAACTAAAAAAAATTGGATAATATTCAATAATTCATATTAAAGTCTTTATTTAGT
>MU104983.1:0-29049 GCA_014871385.1 Ceratodon purpureus | reverse complement strand
TGGAGGAGGAAGAAGTTTATAGAGAATACTGTCGTCGACAATCACGAGCAGGGACAGGAGATACTCTTAAGTGGAGTTCAAGGTGAGGCCATGACGGATGAATTAATTTTTAATTGTATCAAAGAGTAGAGTCACCGCAGTCGTCTATCAGATTCAATGAGTCATGGACGAGGGAGCTGGATTCTCAATTAGCCCACGTCTCAACTCCAATGAGGTAAATATTACTATAGCATTTTGACCGCTGTGGATTTCTTTTTATTAATTCATTATTATAAAGTGACAATTCTTTACTTAACGAAATTTTACTTGTATTAGGCAACACGCTGAAGAAACTACATTAACTCACCTAGGTTCCTCAGAATTTACGCATGCAAATGTGAAATGTATTTGTAGAGGACCCGCAGGATAAGAGAAGACGATGATGCAAGTGGAGACCTAGTTCGTCACGAGGGTAGCGAATTGGACCACATGCGTGTGATTGCAAGGCGAGCGAGGTGCGAGATACTCAGTGCAGGGGAAGGGGCCGAGGCAATGTCTGGAGCACACGTGCAGATGAGAGGTGAGGAAGAAAACGAAGTTGGTGCAGAGGCCGTGGACCAGGGCCTTGTCGAGATGGCGGTCGAGCAGGAGATGTGGAGGTTCAGCTCGGGGACGCGAGCGAAGACCAGGACAGGACGGACGGGGACAATGGTGAGGAAGACCCCAAAGATGGAGACCAGGTGCGGGTCCGAAGCTTGTGAGCCGCTTGAGATTCTCAGAGTTGTTTGAATGATGATGGGTTTTTGGATCTTGGGGTTTGACTTCTGCTCGTACGATTTGTGTTGTACGGGTTAGTTAGGGTTGACTTTATAGTATTCAATGTTGATGTGGATTGTGTGTGGGGAGTAGATGTTGTGAGTCGTGGGTAGCGGATTGATGGGTTGTTGGGGTTGCGCTTCGAAGGTATGTGGTTGGGGATTTCGAGTATTTGATGCTACTGCTTGCCTGCTGAGTATGTGTTGTCCTGCTGCTGGCCATTATGAATGGACTTGTATCGATTTGCGGATGCTCGGTCGAGTTATTGGGGGGTAGAAGAAACAGTCTGTGTGAGTGCGTAGCTCCGCGGTCCCCTCTTGCCTGCTGATGGTAGGGGCTGCTGAGCTTCGGATTTTTGTTTCGAATTTTTAAATTTGGAATACCCCCAAGCCTACTGTCGTCAACGACAGTAGGCGGGGAGGCGTTACCACCTTGTGGGGCGGAGAGGTGAGATCACCATGATGATTGAGGACTAAGGATTCCTTGTCGACGGCATGCACACAGAGTACCGTAATCAGTGCAAACATGGGGTTCAAGAGGTAATGATGCCAGCAAGTTCCCGTAGATCCAGATAGGCCGAGTTTAAATTCTTGACCAAGGACCCCAATAGTTCCTTCCACTGCTAGATCTTCTTGCCATCTTGTCTTCGGAGGGTGCAACCCAAAGGTTTTGCAGGTCGCTTGTGTTCGGAATATGTTGATTATAAATGTACGTGTTACTTGTATGAATTTTGACCATTTACTCGTATCGTAGTAGTTCTACGAATCTCCCTGTGCAGAGATGTGCTCCTCTGCAAGTGTCCTTTTAGTGTTCCACTGTCATGTTTTGTGCTTTAGTGGGAATCATATTTCATTCCCTTCTGTTTTTTCCGTCATCGATCCTATGTGCATAACGTATCACATACCATGAGCAGAGTGTGCATAACGTATCACATAGCATGAGCAGAGTGTGCATAACGGTTTTTTTTGTTATTTTCGAAGCCCCACGCCCACTGTCGTTGACGACAGTAGGGTGGGAGCCGCGAGGTGGATTCGGGGCAAGCTCCAAGTACGTAACGAGCTCCAAGGGAAAGTCCTAGTTTTAATTTTGAAATACCTCCAAGCCTACTGTCGTCAACGACAGTAGGCCGGGGACGGGGGGAACAATTCGGGATTTTCATATTTCTTTTTTATTTTTATATTTATGGGTTAATTTATGTGTGATTAAAATGCATAGTTGATAAGAGTAAATTAGTTTTAATGTGAAGTTTTTGGATATATATTCGTATTTTATTGGTACGTATTTTTTTTTTTTAATTTTGAAATACCTCCAAGCCTACTGTCGTCAACGACAGTAGGCCGGGGACGGGGGGGATCATTTTCGGGATTTTGTTTTTTATTTTTATTTTTTTTATTTTGGTGTTATTTTGTGTTATTTTGGTGTTATTTTGTGTTATTTTGGTATTTATTTTGGTGTATATTTGTGTGGATGCGATTACAATCACATAGTTTTAATGAAAGTCTGAATTTTTGTGTTTAATTATACGTATTTTGATAGTTTTTTGATGAGATTTAAAAAAATAAAATAACCCAAGCCTACTGTCGTCAACGACAGTAGGCCGGGGCCGTGGGGGCAATTTCGGGGATTTTTGCAAATTCTTTATATTTTTTTTTATTTCTTTGAATGTTTTGTGTTATGTGGATGCCATTACAGTCACAAAGTCTTAATTAAAGTCTGAATTTCTGTGTTTAATTATACGTTTATTTTGATAGTTTTTTTTTGACGATTTAAAAATAATAAAATAACCCAAGCCTACTGTCGTCAACGACAGTAGGCCGGGCCGTGGGGGCAATTTCGGGGATTTTTGCAAATTCTTTATATTTGATTATTTCTTTGAATGTTTGTGTTATGTGGATGCCATTACAGTCACAAAGTCTTAATTAAAGTCTGAATTTCTGTGATTAATTATTCGTATTTTGATAGTTTTTTTTTGAGATTTAAAAACAATAAAAATAACCCAAGCCTACTGTCGTCAACGACAGTAGGCCGGGGCCGTGGGGATTTTTCGGGGATTTTTGCAAATTCTTTATATTTGATTATTTCTTTGAATGTTTGTGATATGTGGATGCCATTACAGTCACAAAGTCTTAATGAAAGTCTTTTATAAGTCTTTAAGATTTTATTGGGAGTTGTGTCTAGGTTGAGGTTTGATTCTTCATAGTTGCAATTTTTTCTAATAATTATCAATTTGCTTAGGACTCTGATGGTGATCATCTGGGGAGCGAACGTCAAGACCCTACGCCAGCAGAAACTGAGGTATTTCATTCAATCTACAATTTTTCTTCTTTTTTAATGTTCATGATTTTGAGTTTTATTCGCCCTCTTCCCTTCTTGTTTCCTACTCCTTGAATAATGGAAGTTAATCCTCTCTTCATTTCTCCTACTCTAGGTATCATCCGATGCTCCTGAGATGTCCGCCACCTCCCCCATTTCTGTGATCAATGTTTCCGATCTTTCGGATTCATTTGATCAGCCTTATTGTACCTGTGATGTAGCCAACCCTGTAGGTGTGGAAAGTGGACCTCTGGAGGTCCACTCTCCTCAGTACATGCCTACCTCGCCAGTGTACATGCCTACCTCTCCAGTGTACATGCCTACATCCCCGGTGTATGAGCCTACCTCCCCGGGCTACATGCCCACGTCTCCTCCACAGGGCTCTCCGCCGATGTCTCCACCCTCTCCTTCCTCGCCGATTAGAGTCAGGAGGCCAGCCCATGTCGTCTTTGCTCTGCCGGCTATTCTACCGTGCCCTGTCCAACAGACCAGGCGATTTTGGAGGAGGCGCCGTCACTGGAACTGTAGACAGTCTAAGGAGTACTATAGTCGTGCATCACGTAGATAGTTTTATCAATCACAGATGATGATTGAGTTGTTAAAAGAGAGATGACAGTATGAAGATATATTGTTACTTTCTTTTACACAATTGTCTACTTTGCATGACTTCCTTCGATTGTGCTTGTTTCTCCTAATTTGCGCACCTTCTGGCAGGTTACGCAAACACAAGATGTGTTGGTGAAACCATCTTGTCCGATAAACTTGAAGACTGCCACAGAAGGGGAATTGGAACATCAAACCAAATACAAGGTGAACACCAACGCCGTCATCAACAAGCTCAGGATCAAGCCATCGCAGAAGTCCCGAATGTCGGTGCCCCTGTGCAGGATGATCCCAATGGCAAAGGTCAGACCAGTGGGCGAAGTGGGTGTGCAGCATTTGGAGCGGGAGTTCGTCAAGGGGTATAGAGATGGCGACCGCGTCATGTACATCTCCATGTACAACAACGAAGAGCAAACAAGAGATGTTACGGATGAGGTCATGGCTAGATGGAGCCCATTATGGAGGGACGCGAATGATGCCTTTGAATTTGAGCTTCAAAGTGACGAGGACTGGTCGCATTTCTCGGGGAAGATGTTTTTTGTCTGGGAAGGTAACCATCGCCTCTCAGCATGGCTTCGGCATATCAACAAGCATCATGCAGAGGACCCGTCATGGCACATATCAGTGAACTGCATAGTACTCGATCCCCGTGGCCATGTTGGCAATCTTCTTCACGCAATGCATGACATCAACTGGTAAGTACTTGTTTCGTTTCTCCTGTTTTTCATTGTTACTTAATCTCATCTCTTTTATTCATCATACGTATTTTGGTTTCTTTTCAGGTCGACTGAGAATGACCACGTCAAGAGTAATCTCCCTGCAAAACTATTTCGAATCCGCTCTTTGGAATGATGAAGCTTGAGGAATTCAAAGACCTCCTAAGTCCTGAAGAGTATGACGCATGTTTGAAGAACAAGCCACCTAATCCATCGTGGTTTCCCTTGACAACTAAAGTTTTCATCGCATTTCTGTACCGAGTAAGTACTACCTCCTCTCTCTATTTGCTTCTTATTCTTCAATACTCATGGAATTTCCTAAGCCTGAATTATCTATCTACAGCGGGAACTTGCTGCGGCCTCCGATGAAGCAGCAAATGCCTACCGCTTGAAAACACCCGTGGATGAGCAGTCTGCAAGTGCAGTTTGGGATGTCATGAATGAGGCATCAGAGAGAATGGTCGAAGCCATCAAGAAGAAGGACTTTACCAAGTACTTGGCCATTGCAAATCCCAAGAATGGTGACGACTTCCTCAATGAGGTGACTCACTGATCATTGTTCAATTCACTGTTTCGTATGACTTCATTAATTTCTGTATTTATCTTTCTCAAACATTCGTGCTTCTTGCAGATTAATCGCCATTTCAGTCTCAACAATAAGCCTGAGATGTCAGTCGATAAGCTTCAGAAGGTTGTTCCAGCGGCCGTTGAGGCCAAATACAAGGCTCGTTGGTTGAAGTGGTGGAACTCATCCCCTAGTGCTCGAACGTCTTACAGATTTCTGCCATCTGAATTCAAAGACACCGAATTCGACCCATGGTTGAACAAAGCTTCATTCTGGGCTGGGGTAATTTTCATTAAAATTTCTTTCGAATTCCTTGTTCCTTTATTTTTTTACTGTATTCCTTCTTCGCTGCTACTTATATGAATTTTTAATTACAGTTGGAGGAAGCCGTCATCCACGAAGTCGAGGACATATTCAAGTCTGAGAACCTCGATATCAATTGGATGGCATTTCCTGATGTCCAACAGCCGGGCGATTTTGTCGAAAGCTCACGTATTCTCTTGTGGGAGAAGGCCTTCCCTACGTTCATAGGAAAAAAAGCTGTGAAGCACTTCGACAAGAAATCCAACTTCGCTAAATTCCCTGGAACCGCTCAAGTTGTCAAGCGGGTTACTTTCCGGTACATTACCTCACTTAATCGCATTTCCATTTCATAGTTCTCATTGTCATTGTTTCTTATACTTACCTCCTTTGTGTCTTCCCATAGATACTTCAAGCGAGAGCTTCTTTTGAAGGGGGCCATCAGCGTTCAGCAACTCCCCATGTACTTCAAGCTTTGGACGCAGACAACCTCGGACGAGTGTATCTATTCTCCCCAGCAGATAAAAAGGTACAAAGCTGCTCACCTGGACGCTGGATGCTGGTATCTTGATTGTATTGGTGGTTTCACTATTGACTCCGAGGCGGAAGTCAAGATGCTGCACGATGGAGGTGCGGTTCTCGTGGAGGACTCCGTGGATGATGCAGAACGTCCTGAAGGAGAGCAGGATCAGTCTTCTGCTCCTCCACCGAAGAGAGGGAGAGGAAGGCGACTGAAATCTCTGGGTTCTCGTTCAGAGGCATCACAGCAAACTGGTGCGGAGTCTTCCGCGCCAACTGAGAAGGCACCAGAGCCCTCTCCGGGTATTGTCGTTACGAACCCTTCTCCAGCTTCTTCGCCGGCTCCTTCATCGATCAGTGCTTCGGAGATCACCAGAGGTCTCCTTCAGCAGAGGAAGGCCAAACTATATCCTCAAACAACTTCTTCAGCTGGAGCTTCGATTTCCACACATGTTTCCGTCTTCAACTCATCTGTGGATTCCTTGTTACGGCGAAATAGAAGACAGGAGAATAAAGGGGGCGACCCGGATTGGATCAAGACTCAAGACTTCATTCGCAAGGTTGTTCCTATATTTTGACATCTAATGGATTCTGCCACCTCTACTCGCTATGTAGTTAGTAACTCTGCTTTCTTGTTTCCTCAAGTTTGGAGCAGGCCGCGAAAACATAGTTGGGGACCGGTGCAAACAAGAGGACCATCTGGGAGTCGACTTAATCATTGCCGACATCCCTGAGAATCTTCCCGTCCCATCCGTTTCCGTTCCCCCCACGAGTATTCCGCCTTGGAACTCTCGCTACAAGGATTATTTGTACGACATCTTCCATTTTGCAGATGATTTCCTGCAGAAAGATGGTGCCATCTGCCTCATCTACAACACTGATCAGAAGCTGGCTAAGGATATCGAGGAAGAAGCTGCTGCTGGTGGATACGTGCTGTTCAAGGACTGGTGGGGTGTCAATGTACTCGGCCTGACTTCTCCTACGAACCCCGAGAACTTGGTACTTTTCCTAAACATGCCCTTCTCTTCGCTTACTGATAACCCTTCCGCTTAATTTTACTCACTAGTTCTGCTTGACTGCAGACTATGCGGTTCTGGATTCGCGTCTACGTTCGTAGTGGCAGTACTTTCTCCTTCCAGACGAAGAAGGAAGACCTGATACATGGGCTCCTCAACATTACCGAGAGTGATGCCATTTTCAACTTCACCGATGTGGATTCGCAGCTCATGAATGGGGAGGTGCCGTGGAGAGGCCCAAGGGAGAAATCCCCTGAGATGATGCAGAACATCATTGAGGAGCTGTCCAAGCCCGGCGACATAGTCGTTGACTGGAATGCTGGGACAGGTATCTCTCTTACATATCTCTGCTTCATTTCTCCTCTCGTTTTTTCCAAAATTTCTCATTTCTTTGTTTCTCTTCGAGTTTCAGGGGCCTCCATCAAGGCCGCCCAGGCTGTTGGTCGTCACATTCTCGCTTTTGAGGAGGACGAAGCCATATTCAACGCCCTTCTCAAACCATCCGCCATGGGCCCTCCTAAACATCCAAGGCCGGCAGCAACAGGCGAAGCGCCTCCAAAGAGAGCAAGACCTGACAAGTGGTGTACGTCTTCTATTCTTCCTTCACATTATCCAAGCATTACTTCTCTTTCCAGCTCTACGTACAAGATCTAACCACAATCGGTTCTCTATTGCAGAGTAGTTTCTGCATCACCGCCACGTGAGCCAAGAGCAGTGTCCACTCCATCGTGGCGTCTTCATTCCAGCCCGATTCAGCCTTTCATACTTCCGGACTACGCAGATGGCTTAGCACAGGCGTTTCAATCAGGAGCCCTTACATATGTTCCTAGTCGGCCAACTAGTTTTGATCCCAGGGCCCTTCTATTCGTCGATGACGAGGCGGTAGAAGGAGATTCAGAGTCATCTAGTTCTGAGAGTGAAAGTACCGACTGTAGCATGTTGTGAGTTTGAAGTAGGCTTCGGTCTATTGTTGTTTTCATTTGATTTGATTTGATTTAATTGGAGTTCATTGGGTAATCCTTCGTCTACTCTACTACCCTAAACCTAAACTTGTTATGATTCTCATATCCAATTTGTCTCCGTGTTTGTAAAGGATGAAATGTCACAACTGTAATGCTCAAAATATAATATGAAGAATGAAATGTTACAAAATAAAGGCTCAAATATAATATTGTGCTGTTATTTATATTTTACTCATTCAAAATCCCACATTTGCATAGCCATGTTACCTATTCTCGAGTTGGTGTACATTTTAGTTTCTGCTACTCCATTATTGTACACGAACTCTGAAATATTCCACGGACTTCTAAGACCATTTCTTGTAGTTGATTTTTCTTTTCTTATTTCTAGAATCATCTATATTATCTAAAACCATCATGCTGGAATACTCGTATCTAGATCCAATGAATGACCAAATCTTAAGGATTGTATTGGAACACCCCACTAGACTTCATAGTACTAATCCTTCGAAGGATATACAGTCCAACTCTTGTCCATATCAAACCAGCAAGTTTCGCCATCCGATATGATCACTTCGGGCAGCTGAACAACTGGATTCTCATCGACGTTCGATAGCAAGGGATACGGGATTAGGGACAACTCCATAATACGGAGAAGCTCATTGGTACAAAGCACTGTCCAACGCCATTCACCTTCACCAACATGGAGGCTTCCGATGTGCCTAAACGGTGGCAGGTCCATGCCTCGTTCCCTGGCGCGCTCCACCTCCAGCAGCCACGGCCGCAGCTCCTCATAACTCGCCGGTGCCTTTGGGGGCAAACCTACAGCCGCTCTCGTCCTCCTGGATCTTGCATTACACACCTTCGACATCGCGCAACACACTGAATTCTTGTAGTCTTAAAACGTTACAGGCAAGCTTGCAGATTGACATCCCCGAACTCCTACGCTACCTTCGCATACAGCACAGCATGCCAAGGACTGTGTCACTATCCAAATACGCCATCTAGAGACAAGCTCAAGAAACCAAGAGTGACCTCCTTCTCTGGAACCCAGCTTACCAAGTGTTGTTTGATGATGAAAATCTCCTACTTGTATCACTGAAATGAAGATGCTTTGCTGCCTACGAAGAGAGAGTACTCTTCGATGAAGACAAGGACTCTAACAAGGTATATCTTGGTTTCAGCAGTTAAGATATTATACACGAATTTTGAAATATTCCAGGAAGTTTTCAAACCTTGCCTCCTTTACGTTCTTTCAAATTTGTTTTTTTCCTTGTGCATTTACATAATCCTATGAAAGAATTATTTGTTTGGTCTAAAACTTAACGCCTGATCATTATATCTTGCCTAAATCCATGAGAAATATAACAAAATATATGCATGACGTCATCATGACATCAGCCCTAATTTGTATCTTAGAGAACAAACGTAATAAATTCTTACCAGAGATAATCCTAATTTCCACGGTAATATACTCTTTTTCTAAAAAAAGTGTCAAAATCAAGCCTTAATTTAGTAATTTTCCACGGTTATAGGGTCTACTTTGCTTTTGAAAATTTTCCTAATTCTCAATTCTGTGCTCTCCATTCTGCGCTCACCGCTCTCCGCTCTACGCTCTCCGCTCACGTACGAACTTTCCCCCCGATTGCGGAGTTACCACATTCCGCAAAACGATCGGATTTCAGGTAGTCCGCCCGTCCGTGGTTCATCCATCTCCGTACACGGGCCAATCTCACGGAGTGCGAACCACCTCCCCGATGTCAGCACACGACTGCCATAATATGCAGATCCTGACCATCTTTTTCCTACAACGCGGACCAAAATCGAATCTGGTTACTGGACCGCCATCGATCCCGCTCTCGTCCGACCTCGTCCGCAACACCCGGAACAACTCCGCGATGTTCCGCTTCCTGGTCCCGGACACGCTCGGGGAGTGCCATAAAAGATGCGACTCACCAGGCTCTGTTCTCCCTTCTTTGCACTGCGTGTCTCAGGACTCTGGGGTCTCGACTGAGGTTCCTCTGCATGAGACCCAAGTGTGCTCAAGGGGTCAAGCATAGCCCACTGGAACGGACCGTCCGAACTCCATCGGAGATCTGGAACATAATCAGGGCAAGTCCATCCCTCCACCCTCGTTCAACGACGCTAGAAGTGCGTTGTCGGGCGCAATTTCTGTAATAGGTCCATCTCGCCTTAAATAGTGCGTTCACCCTCCAGATTCTTGCTTTCTGTCGCAGGCATGCCGCGAAGAGTAGATGCCTGGGATCAGTGGTGGCAAGACTTGGGCGTGGTGGGTGCGAGGCCTCAGAGACAGGTTAGGTGTAGAATTTGTAATGTGACTATTGTGTACCGTCGGGATAGAATGTTCGCCCACTTTGGATACAGACCTTTAGGTGGTCCAGGTAACTACGGTATACAAGTTTGCAGGTTGCTAAGTGCGCGGGTGAGGAGGTTGTTCGTAGACTGCGGAGGTGAAGTTCCTAGAAGAGAGCCCGATGATGTTCATGACATTGGCTTGGGAGGTGACGGGGTCCCAGATCCAGTAATACCTCAAGCTCCCGATAACGAGGGGGCGCGCGCGAATGATGGGCCAGCTATGCAGGAGCCCGATATGGCACCCCAGGGTTCTCCACCCAGGGAAATGCGTCAAGTGAATCTTGTGCAAGGATTCAATGCTACCACGAAGCTTCGATTAGATAAAGTGTGGGCGACGGCATTCTACGAAGCCAATATCCCATTCAACGTTATTAAGCATCCTGCCTTCATTAACGCCGTTCGGGAAACAGTGCGAGCCCGCTTCCCGGCATACCTGCCGCCATCGATGAATGCTATTCGCACAAAACTGTTGAGCGCGAGAAAGGCGGAAATGGTGAGACAAGTAAGGGAACTCACGGGCAATTCCACAGAGAAATACGGTGTTACGATATGTGCAGACGGTTGGGACAACGTCCAGAGTCGTCCTCTTCTGAATGTTATCCAGAGTGGGACCAGGGGCGACGTTTTCCTTGGAACCATAGACACGACGGGACACTACAAAGATAGCGATTACATCGCTTCTCAGATCCGTCCGTTTGTGGAACGGGCCGGACCGCAACATGTGGTCCAAGTTTGCACTGACAATGCTCCGAACATGCTTGGATCCAGTCGGATGCTCGAGACACGATATCCTCACATTTATGTTCAAGGGTGTGCCGCACATTGCTTGGATCTGTTGCTCGAAGATTGGGGGAAGCAGGATTGGGTGAAGCACATAGTCAGAAAGGCGAGACTTATTTGTCTATGGGTTAGAAATCATCATTCATCAATGGCTTTGTTTCGCAGGATGTGTCCCAATCTTACCATCCGTTTGCCCGTTGAGACGCGGTTCGCGACGAATTTCATTATGATCGAGCGTCTTGTGGAACTTCGGAATGCATTTGAGCGAATGGTCATCGATCCGGCGTTTGCAGGTATTTTAGCAACCTATCCTGATGTGAACAGCTCAGCAGGGAAGAGGGTCCGCCTATTTCGGAAGTACGTGCGTGCGGACGGTTTCTGGAACACGTGCCATAACTTCTTATACATGGTCATCCCAGTGGTGAAGGCATTACGCCTTTTTGATGGGAAGGCACCTGCAATGGGCCTAGCTTGGAGGGCGATGTACGATTTGAAGAACCACGTCCGCAGTTTTTCCTCCCATCCGTTTAGATTGAACGCGGACCTGGCAGCAGACGCCATGGTCGCATTCGACCACAGATGGGCTATGATGTTGACAGATCTTCATTGGGCAGGTGCGATGCTCAACCCGACCCTACGTGGATGGGCGCCACTTCATAACCACGAGGAGTCGAGGATCATTTTAAACCGGGTTTTTCGCAAGTTATCCTCTAACGAGGAGAATTACGTCCAGATCCTTGTCCAGTATCAGGATTTCCTCGAGAATCAAGAGGCATTTGCTGATTCAACCGATCCCCAGGCGCACGGCACTGCTATCCACGAATGGTGGGACGCAATGGGAGGTGGAGCCCGGGCTCTCCAAACAATAGCTAGACGTATACTTGGACAGGTTTGCTCCGTGTCTGCGTGTGAGCGCAACTGGAGCATGTACTCTTACGTGCACAGCAAGGTGCGCAATAGATTGAAACATGTACGAGCGGAGGACCTCGTGTATATCTACACGAACAGTAGACTCGTACGTCACCGCCGGGCCCCGCGTCCGGCACAGTGGTATGGCTTAGAGGAGGTTCATTCCGACGATGACCTCGATGGCGAGGATCCGGACGAGGACGACGAGGAGGAAGACGTCGGACGGGGAGGAGACCATGTAGCGGACGATGTGGCGGACGATGCCCGCATGGATGGTGTCGGACAGGGCGGATTGGGCATGGGGGGTGTCGGACTTGCGGACGACGATCCGCCCGAGAGCGACTTTGAGGAATCTGGATCGGACGACGCAGGATCTGACGGTGACGACGGTGGCGATGTCCGGATTGCCGAGCTCTTCCACAATATGTTCGACGCAGGACATCGCCGAGATGCGGTTGAAGATATCGTCCGCCAGGATAGTCGCGTCGGACGGCAGGCGTATGCAGGAGGTGAGCGTCGAGCTCAGAGTCCGATCAACGAAGCAGAAATACAGTCGGACAGAGGAGATGGTAGTCCGGCCCGGAGGATACCTATCGTCGACGCGGACTTCTCGCAGCCTTGGAGTGATTCTTTGTCATTTGGCCAGAGGGATTTCGACGAGAACCTGGCGAACATGGAGGGAGAGATTCGAACTGTTCTTCAGGAGGATTTACCACCTATCAATCGCCGGAGAGATGAAATGACGGAGGAAGATTCGAGAAGGAGGATGGCCGACCAGGAAGTTCAGACCCCGTCTGAGGAAATACGCCGTCCCATAACTCGAAGCCTTGCTAGTACGTCCGGAAGTATGGCTGTAAACCAGCAACAGCCAGCTTCTGCCATGCTCTCCACCCCCGTTGGTAGGGATCACATCCTTCCGCTGCAGACCTCCGGCCGGGGTCGCAGACGCCGAGCAGTAGGATCTGCTGTAACCAACGGTAGCCAGTCCGTTGTTCTGACCGCGTCTTCTTCACGCAGCCGGCCCGTGCGGAGAGGGGTTCCATCTACGTCGATCCGGGACCCTGCGGCACGTGCATCTAGTTGCACGACTGGGGAAAGAGTGTCCAGTGGTCCTGCAAGGGGAAGTGTTATCCAACGAACAACAAGAGGTGTAAAGCGAAAGAAAAGGTTCCAGGGGACTGCGTCGCGTTTCGCCCCGTACGAACCTGACAACTCTGAAGGTAGACCAGAACTCGATGAAAATGGAATACGCGACCCTCAAGGATCCCGTCCAACGAAGAAGCTAGTTATCACCAGAGACGATGAGTTGCGGCTAAGCACTAGAAGTCCGCGGTCTGATGACGACATGAGCACAGATGAATCCGAGGAGGACCGACGTTGCGACGAAGCGAACGACCCAACTGTTCGGATCCGAGAGTGAACGCTCGCCTAGTCTTCATACTACGATATGAGGAGACCTCCATTCCGTACTTATCCGAGCCGTGTCCGACAACCTCGTGACCCGTCCGCGCATGAATCGGTCTGCTCCGCGACAGATGTGCGACCTCTGTCCGCCCACGACTAATATCCCCTTTTGGTGGCTCTCCGACCTCGTCCGCCGTGGATCCTTTAGTGTTCTGTGTCTTGCCCCTCCCACTCCCCCTCCTCGCACTCCCCTCCTCGCACTCCCCTCCTCGCACTCCCCTCCTCGCGCCATCCTCACTTCTGTGTCAGACATGCACTCTTCGCTACCCCGGATATGGCACTGTCCGACTCACTGTCCGGCGCCTATACTGATTGGATGATCTCGGAGGCTACTCGTCCGATCCCGTTGCCGGATGTCCGCTGCAGGTCGGACGGGTTGCATTGTAATCTTCGTCCCCGTTTGCGTACAGTTTACTTCCCTTCCGTCCGTATTAGAGTGCACCCTCCGCGGTCCCTCAATTTTGTCTATTTTATCCTGTTCCGAATAATAAAAAAATCATTATTTCGTAGAGCATGCATCGTGGGAAGTCCCATTTGGTATATTATTCTACATGTGGATGTAATTGTACGTGATTTACAAACAGAGTGAGAATATGTATTATAAAAAACTAATGGAATAAGGAAAACATTGGAATTTTTTGGCATCCGTTTTATAAAAGCCCAAATAACAAGTTATTAAAGCGTGTGACAATCATTTATGCCATATAAGCATTTACATTCCAAGATTCCTGTAAAATCTCTAATCTCTTTTTTAAATATTTGTTTATGCAACCAACACATGAGTATAGTAATTACGTTGATTTTGCGTACATGTGCATATAACAAACATGTGCATATAAGAAACATGTGCATATAAGAAACATGTGCATATTAGAAACATGTGCATACGTGCTCTCTAAACCCAAATCCCATTATCCTCATTGTTACGAAAGGGGGGGGTGGGGCTGCGGTGGGGTAGTGATACCTCACAATGCGGTAAGTTGCGGTATGTTGCGGTAAGCTGCGGTAAGTTGCGGTGCGTTGCGGTAAGTTGCGGTGCGTTGCGGTAAGTTGCGGTTAAGATTTAATAGAAACGCCTTTCATATCCAAAACTATTTGCCTACATATGTTAAACCTTTTGCCTACACGCCAACCAGCTTTGTCATACCTAGTTAAATCGTAGTATAATTTATACGGTCGTTATATTTTTTTTGGAAATTTAATTGTCTTCATCGGAATTGTAGTTGGACTTCTATATTATTTTTTACTCTACTTTCACTCTTATGCCATCTAATTGATCATTGCCACCAATTAATTCTAATTTTAATATCGTTGCAATACTCCCGTTAGTAATCACTCTGTATTTATCAATAGATTGGGGAAGGTGGGGGGGGGGGGGGGCGATGGGCTAGTGCTACCTCACAATGCACGTGCAGTCGTCTCTCTACTTCATTTCTTCATGTTATCCGTGTGCACATGGCTCCGCTTAGTTGCGAGGTTCGGCGAAGGGAATTTCTCATTGCCGTTCTATTTACAACGAACGTCTTCTCCAATGATGGCCATGGCTTCTGCTACGTTTGAAACAATGGATATTGACGAATCATTTGCTGAACTAAAGCGCTTAGAGGATCTTCAGGTGACTTAGGGTCGACCTGCAGATTTGACGGCTTTAGTATATTAGCTTTAGTATGATATAGCCAATTGCAAGCCCTGTTGGTCCAGACGTTAAACTTAGCCAAGTTTAACATAAAGTTTAACAAGAGATACATGTATTTGGTCAAATATGAATTAAAAAGGTAAAGAGAAACGTATAATAAATACATCAAATTTAACATTGCTAAAGAACTCAATTTGTTAAAAGTCGTAAATTGTTTGTGAATCATTCTTTGAATACACAGAATATTTAATCGTCATCCAAGAACAATAATGACGCTAAAAACTTGTAACTTTAGCAAATAATTATAGTATAGAGAGGTTGGGCTTTTTTACTACCACTGGATTGGACGTTGTTGTACCACTATACTCGTCAAGGAATGTGGCAACTTACTGTTTAAAGCAAGTTACATTACGTTACGTTGCGGTAAGTTGTGGTTAAGTTGCGGTAAGTTGCGGTACGTTGCGGTAAGTTGCGGTAAGTTGCAGTAAGTTGCGGTACGTTGCGGTTAAGATTTAATTGAAACGCCTTTCATATCCAAAACTTTTTGCCCACATATGTTAAACCTTTTGCCTACACGCCAACCAACTTTGTCATACCTAGTTAAATCATAGTATAATTTATACGGTCGTTATATGTTTTTAGGAACTTTAATTGTCCTCATCGGAATTGTAGTTGGACTTCTATATTATTTTTTAGTCTACTTTCGCTCTTATGCCATCTAATTGATCATTGCCACCAATTAATTCTAATTTTAATATCGTTGCAATACTCTCGTTAGTAATCACTCTGTATTTATCGTTTTTAACCCCTAAAGGACAATCTGCCACATTTGGGCATTTTTTGAATTTGTGCATGTACGTATGTATGCAAATTATTGAAGTTAGCTACAAGATCTTTTGGTTAGATGTTAAAAAAAAAACCCCCAAGTTTACAGAATCAACCTTGCTTCGAAGAGGAGCTGTTTTCAGGCAGTTTTGATGAAAAATACCCTCAGGACTTTAGGGCTTAATATATTCTTTAGCCGCTCAGTATTCTATTATGTACTCCCACCTCATTCCTTTATCATTCACGATTTTGTTTCTATATCATACCTTTTTAAACAGTATTTCATAACTTCTCTATAACTTTCCCTTATATTTATTTCTTATTAAACGCTTATTCGTCCTTCTTCATTCACAGCGTTTTCTTTTCTCCACGAATTTCGTATTTTTGTTTATTCTTGGCCGCGTGGTCCGTAACAGTCGCTGTGATCGGAGAATCGGAGCGATTGAGCCATCGGAACCTGCGTTCAACACTGGGAATTACGCGGTCATTGGGTCGGACGGGTCGGGAGCGTGCTCTCGTCGGATCCAAATGCACACGGGTTCATGCGGACGGGATGCGGAGAGCGCGGATACGAAGGTCGGACGACGGATGGCAATGTCGGATTTGAGTGGACGTTCTTCTTTAAGTCATGCACTAACATGTCTCCACTCCCACCAAAACATCAGTACTTATGATTAACATGCTTGATCTAATCATTGTCACTCTTTCCCTGCTCTCGGATATCATGTCAAATGCATTGTTCAGTCATTATTCACTCATTCTTCTACAACGGCAGTCTACTGTCTACACGGTAGATTACCTATGCTCTTCCACGATATGCGTATAGTAATTTTGGTTATTCTTGAGACTCTCGTTTTAGAATGAACAGGGTGCTTATTTTTGAGACTGTCATTTGAGACTCCCACTTGACTCTCTTGATTTCCGCATCGTCTCGTAGCATGGCCGGGAGCTCCTCGTTTAGAATGCCTAGTCCGACAGAGTCCTCCCCGCACCCTGAGTCCGCCACGGATGTTTTGCAGTGGCTGCTTGTAACCCGCGTGATGCACGAGATTAGAAATTTCCGGTATTTACCAGATCACCAGGATATTGTGAGGTCTTTGTTGAATACTTCTCGAGATTTCCAGTGGACGCCCATTATGCAGGAGCAGTTCACCAACGTCAACAATGTGTTGAACTACACTTGGGTGCGACGGAGTCTACTCTCCGCTGGAGCTGCGAACTCGGGAGATCAAACTGCACACGGCTCGGCTCACGTGCAGAGCGGAACTCCCACGAACTCGCAGACCGTATCACCTAGAAGCGCGCATCGCGAGACGGACATCTCCGCTCCAATCCGACCGGACATATCTTCTCGGACTCTCGCCGGGGGTGGCCGAGTCGCACGGCATCGCAGAGGTCGGGAACGCCGGCTTAGTCGCGATTACGAAGGTATGCGTCCTCAACCCCCTGCTTTTCGCGGATCCACGACGCCCCGGCGCGTCACTCGCGACCAGGGAACGCAGACCGATTTCGTGGATCTTCTGTCGGAGCCGGAATGTACGTGTAATTATTAATCCATTTGTAAGTGGACACTACGGAGCCATATGAAGTGGAACAGTTTACGGGCTTATTAGAATGGAGCGGGTATTTGCGCAATGGAAGGGTGGTCCTGCATTCGAACGAACAATTTTGTTGGAGTATGAATCCGCCAGCGATGCAATGCAACTTCCTTTGAACCCGCCTCTTTTGAGGGCAAGCTGGAGCTAAGGTGCATAATGAGCTTTGCTTTGCAGTTTTTAAGCTCCATTTTGAGAACTTTTCTTCACTGTAACTTACGTCTCACAGATCCCTTTTTTGCAGTTCCTATTTTTAATTTACGGAAAGTGATCCTGGGTTGGATTACTCGGCTTTTCTAATCCTGCACGAACCTTTGCTAGACATCTTGTTACTATCAGTTTACGTGCCTTTTTACTATGTATAGAACAGTGCTCTGGCAACGTCCAATAAAGTCCCAATTTCGTAAGATTCTCGTCCAATGGAATTGGCGGCGTGCATTAAATCTCGGTTCATTCATTGTCGTGATATGGAGTCCGCGTTGCGTTATGGAAATCTGGCTCTGACGGCTGTCATGTGCCTGCCTTACCCCTAATTAGTTTTTGCGTATGTTGTGTATCCTCTTCATGTACGATACTGGTGTTCTAGCCAGGGCAATGCGTGATAGACTCTTGAATGTGGGCTTGTAATCTATCTTTTGCAATGGAATTCCTTTGCGTCAAAAATAAAATAAAATCTTGCATGCAACCTCCATCTGTATGGTTCCTTCCTTTTTTTTCTCGAACACGATTCTGAATGTGCAACTGTCCAGTAAGAACTCACTGTAGAGCTGATCATCACAGAGAACTTGTGTAACGATTAATCTAACATCCGGTCGGACACATCCTTGCAATTCGAACTCATCCTCATCGTGATCCGTAACTATAAACTTCAGGAATACTTCCGAACTAGTGATGCATTTGTACATGTACAATGCTGCAGTATCCTTTCTTTTATGTGAAAAGTCGTCCGACGAGGACCTCAACCCCCTCTCTGAGATGAAGTTTGCTCTTAGGCACAAAAAACATCCGAGAAAGATAATGAAAAAATAATAAGGAAAACTTTAATCGATAAAAAACCAAGCCGGATGGACGCAGCGGAACCCTGTCCCAGATGGCGTGTTAATTGGGGAGCACCAAAGCTTGGAAGAGCGATACGACGGACGAGGTCGGACGAGGTCACTCTGGAACGTTCGCGCGTGTCAGCGATGCAGCGGACTACAATCCGGATTGTAGCGCGGACTGCGGACTGCAAGCCGGACTGACAATTACGAATCGGAATGCGGATCAGTAGTCGGACTGGACGTCGGATTCCTGGGAACGTTGTGCACTTGACAGGGAGCGGGGGATGTGGAAGGGAGCGAGGAATGCGAAGGGGCAAGAGCAGGATGGCCACTGGGTCGGGCGGGTGCGGAACGGAGAGGCGGACTCGTATAAAATGCAAGTTCGGACGCACATTCGTTCTCCACACTTCTCAACTTTTGCGCCCAGACCGCTTGCCTCTCTCTGAGTGTGCGGGCGCGCGGGGTGCGGGGTGAGCGTGGGGTCCTTGTACGACCTGAATATTCCGTATGTACTAAATTGACCCTATTCGTGTGCTCTGTCACATTATATCCCTAATGTTAATTTTTTCCCCTGAACCCAGCATATGCGAAGTGTCCGTTTAGGGTTTAAGAGTAATCGTATCAGGATCTAACCAAGATACTGTGAGCAGGTCCGAAGTTCGCAGCACGAGGATGTCATCCGGATCGGGCACTCCCTCTAGGAGGAGGCCGAGCAGACCGGGCGGAGATGAGTCCGCCGGCGGATCGCAGTCCGCCAGTGGTTCCGGGAAGAGAGCCCGCAAAGAACTGGATTTGCAGCTGGACGTTTTCCACAATAGAGCGATACTGGCTGCTAATGGCTGGGAGGAAGTGCCAGAGCCTTGGGACGCTGCGACGGCTATGCATTTTGTCGACTTTCCTCATTTTGATCGGCTTTGGCCAGATAGTTCGCACGCGCAACACTGTAAGTCGAAGAACGCGAAATATGCATCCTTGACAGACGTGGACGTGAAGTGGAGATTCCTCTGCATTCTCCGGGCAATTTCCAATGAATCGAAGTAGCCCAAGAACGAGATCCCGAAGGCTATTCTTTCCCTGATGTATGCCGAGCATGTGTTGAAGAAGAAGGTCGACTGGTCTACCTTAAAGACTCCAGGCTCCACTTTCGGAGGTCTAGGAGAGAAATTGACAGCGAAGAAGCCGGTGCACATACCTTATATAGATGTGCCCGAATGGTTCAAGCGTAATCCTTCCCTCGTAGAAGATCCAGGGGGTCCGATACCGACAGACAGGGAACCGTCGAGGGCCGGGAGACCACGGCAACGCACAATACAGATGCCACGTACGAGGATCAGATGGCTGGCATGCTCGGATCCGATTGGCAGGGAAGTGGGTCGGACCCCATCATTGGCGGGAGTGCGGGAGAAGGGTCGGGCGCGGCGACTGCATCCCATGCGAGGGACGGGGGGAACGATCGGACGGGATCGGCATGGGGACCATCCGAGGCAGGTGAGGAGAGTTCCGGGCCAGATGTGGCTATGGTCGGATTGGAAGAAATCGTCAACGCGACAGTAGCCTCCTTTTCTGGAGCTGACATAGACCTTGACATGGCGCACGGTGGGACCGAGAGCGCGAATCCGGGTTTAGGTAGGTCGGACGAGGTTTTGGGTGCGTCGGACGAGGGTCTGGATGCGTCGGACGTGGGTTTAGGTGGGTCGGACCACAGATTCGATGGGAGAATCGCTCCGACGACCTCACGGGATTGGCGGATGCCCGGCTCGGAACACGGGTTATTCGGACGAGGTGCGACAACTAGCACTGGCCATCACGATCCTCCTCAGCCGAGAGGTGCAGCAAACGTTGTATTGGGAGCAGACCCGGTAATGCGGCGTCTGCTAGAGGAAGTTTTTGCCAAACATGATGCGGACGTTTGGGAGTTAAAAGCAACGATAGGTGGTTTGGAACTGAAGATAGAGGCTCTTCGCGTGTCCGACAGCGGGGACCAGATGGCAGGAACATCGGACACAGAGTTGATGCGAGAAAGGGACGAGGCGCTGAGATCCGCTGAGAGAGCGGAGGCACGGGCTAATGCATGGGAAAAGGATATGAAAGCCTCCATGTACGCAGCGAAAACGGCCGAGGACCTGACCACGCAGTTAAATGGCCAACTCACGGACGCTGAGGAACGCATAATTGGGTTGCAAACGGAAATGAGGGAGATGAGCGTCCGACTCGAAGATGCGGAAAAGCGAGCAACAGCGGCGGAAGCCACATCCACGGAGCGGGCTGTCCGACTAGAGGAATCCGAGATACGTGCGAAGGCAATGGAAGACGAATGTCGGAGACTGTCTCGCCAATTGGAGGAGGAGAAGAAGAATACATCGAAGCAAGGAGAGATAATCCTGCGACTGGAGTCCAAAATGGAAGATAATAAGAAGAAGGCTTCGGACGCAATAGCTTTGGCAAAGAAAACACAGGAAGAACTAAACGAGCTCCGGGAAGTCGCTACGACGAGCGACAACTTGATACGTGCGGAGGCAGAGGCGGAGAAAGAAGCAAACAATGCCAAGGTGGTGGAATTGGAGACAGAGAACCTGCGACTACTAGAGGAGGTAACACGGCTTGGGAAGGCCACTGGCGCTGTGAGTGAAGGTGGTGCCAACGATGATCCAATCCAGGGCTGGTCGGAGTCATTAACTCAGGAGCAGAAGGCATTACTCGTGGGTGCGCTCCAAAAAACGGAGGATATGTACGTGATCGCTATACTTGCATTAGCGGAGCGACTTCAGTACGAGAAGGAATTCGAGGCAATTCAGAAAGAGTGGACGGAGAATGGACGATTGCGACACTTGCTCCTCACCTCCTGGCCGCCTTTACAGACGATGTACCCTCCGGAATGGGAGGACAGTCCGGGGATCCGGTCCGACACGGGCAGCATTCAGTGGGAGAATGTTGCTGAGATTGATCATCAATGGAAGCGGGATCAGAAATGGGGGATGGGCAAGACCGAAGCAGCGCGGGCGGCGCTGACTTGGCCCGTCCCGCACGACATGACAATCGACGGAACCAATTGCATCGTGTGCTTTAATCCTTTTGGCCCGGAGGGGTGCTGGCAACTGGGGACGTGCAAACATGGATTTCACCCATATTGTTTAATCCGATGATGATAAGAAGACGTGCGTGTCCAATCTGCGCAGCCCCTCTCCATCCTCGCCTGTATTTGACATTCGGATTGAGGGATTTCATGCCCAGGGGCTGGGCGTACGATCCAAGGGAGTTCGCACTTAACTATCCGCTCGGGACTTTCGAGGGAAAACCAATGGAGTGGGTCTGGCAACTACACACGTCGCAGCTCGAGATGTGGCACCAATTTCAGCCTACGGACTTGCTAAAGAAACCGAGGACCAATTATGCAAGCGGGCCGATTTGTTGTACCCAGGGAAGCCTGTCGATAGTGGAATCAGGCAATACTTTTACCAGATGTGCAAACACTACTGGGACAGTAGAAAGGGCCAGCTGGTTCCAGGGGAGAATCCAATCCAGTGAATTCACAAGGATTGCCTGCGACATCTGCCGACGTATTGGCAGGATTTCCAGGAGGAGGATATACGGGTGCTACCAGTAGTCGCGAGATGGATTACGAACAGGGTTACCACACGATGCGGCTAGAGATGCTCGCTTTAGAAGAATTGTTATGCAAAATTCTCCCCGCTACCAAGAGGGTGGCTGGATAAGAAAGGACCGAGGCCCAAGCCGAAGGAGCCATCATGTCGTGGACGCTTGTTATCGAGTGGTGCTTCGACTTCAGGAACTTCAGGGGCCACACCAAGGAGCGCGACACCGCCGGGGAATTCCACGAGGAACGCGTCACGAACCCGTTTGAACCCAAGCCAGTCGGCACCTCCCTCCAGAGTCCCGACACCGCCGATTCCGCCGTCCGAGGGCCCAACGCAACCTGGCCACAATAGTGCAGCGTCCGGATCAGGTGATACATTGCAAATAGACGATTCGGAGTGAGATGAACTCCTAGAACTGTATAGAGTAGAAACCATTAACAATGTTTTATTTTCTTTCATAACTATAGTAACCATTGCATAAACATAACTTCATTTGGCTTTTTCCTTTCCCGAAGACTCACCTAGAGTCACCAACGCCTAAGTCTGGATATATGCCATATAAAGAGTATCATCCCTTCAGTCCGCGCATGCGACCGAGTCCGAGTCCGCCCATGCGTCCGAGTCCGAATCCGCCCGTGCGTCCGGGTCCGAGTCCGCCCATGCGTCCGAGTACGCGTGGTGCAATCACCGATCGACCCATCCGTTCGCATCATAAGATCGCGAGCCCATGCGGACATAGCAACCCACCCGTCCGACGACCCGCCTCGTCCGCATTCACAGTCCGCCAAGTCCGACTGTGCGATCCGACCAACCCGCTAACCCTAATTCGCTCACAGGCCTAGATCCTACGTCTGCCACCCGACCGATCCCTTCCAAGGGTGATCGCCAAGCAATCAGTTATCGTCCCAGATCAATGATCTTCCTCGTCTCCTATATAAAGGTGTCCCTTTATTTTCCGCTCACTTTCCCATCCTCTCTAGGCCTCTCGTTGGGATCCGAGACTCTGTTGCGTCCGTCGGGACAGCGGCAGTGCGCGGGTCCGGAGGGTCAGTAGAGCACGGGACCGATTTCAGAGACAAACCCTTGCTAATTATATCAGGGTTCTGAACTGACTCGCCTACCGAAAAACCAATTGCTGATTGTTCTGTTTTTCTTCCTTTCCAGGGTACCATGGCAAACGAGAGTGGAAGAATACATCAGGAATGGCGATCCGACGGGAAGCCCCGTCGGAGCACTCGGGGTGGGCGGGGGCGTGGCGGAGAGAGAACCAGGTTCAATCAGGAATTCACCCCGATGGGAAAACCTCGGAGGAGGCCACTTGCAGCGAGCGCGGGGGAACGCGGGGTGGCCATGGTTCCCGGAGTCACGGCTCTCGTGCAACCCATGGATCAGGGGGGCGACACGGTGCGATAGGGAGCCACGCCGCGGAAAACATCGGCAGCCAAGGCACTAGGTCTGGTCCAGCGAGCTCGGGAAGTTCTAGCGGAGTACAAGCACCCGCCATGGAAATCGTCCCGCCACCTAAACCACTACCTAGGGTATGTGGACATCGGCACCGTTCCGACCAGTGTCCGCCGTCTCTGAAGAGCGCAGGGGAAGTAAGCGGGCAGGGGGGTCGCAAGGAACGGAGTCTGGGTCGACCGCGTCCGGTTCTGAGGTTAGGAAGGCACAAGCATCGGAAGAAGGTAGCCGCGTGTGACCAGCATTCCACGGAGGCTAGGCTTTGCGTGTAGAAAGATAATCCTGGACTGGTTTGCAAGCCACGACATGCCATACTTGGAGAGTACATTCTTGAATGATGGTCCGGCGGGACTCGAGAAAGCTTCGAATGCTCTGAGGTTACTACTGCAGGAGGGCATGGCGGGGGAGGATGAGTTCCAAGAGGATAGAGGGAAGAGTAATTGGGGACAGTGGATCGAGGAACAGGTGCAGGAGGCATTGTTCAATTCGACAGTTGCCATTTAACATGATATGTGGACCTGGTTCGGGATGTAGTGGGGGGAAACTCCGAGCTCCTTCAGAAGCTGGAGAATTGGAAAAGAGGTGCTATCCTCGCGAAGGGGAAGGGAAGGACTACACTGCCGAAGTTCGTCGGGAGAGCTCTGGCCGACGACATCGCTTCTCGGGACAGAAACGGTCTGAAGTGGCTACCGAAGGGTTCTTACGCCATCCCCGTAGACGAAAATAGTTTTCAGGGTTCGTTTGGAATCGTGCGAAGGGTGCGAATTGCAGAGGCATGTTTCATCCCGGAGTGGCTTCATTTTGCAGGGAAGACCATGAAGGTGACTGACTTCAAGACAAGTCGCGATCAACGCTCTATCGAGGCAATGTCGTGTCCAGTTGATCACCCTGGTGTGATTAAGCTGCAATACCTAAACGGAAGACGCTCGAGTCGTACTCGCTATGGTGGAACGGAGGCTCGTTGAAGAACATGCGTGCGTTCGATTTGAAATTTGGGGAAACCCATGAAATGGAACTCCTCAAAGACGCAGGTCTGGACTTCGAGGCCCGGAAGAAGCTGGTCGTTTACCGAAAAAATCGAGCTCAATTGGCCTGGGCTCTCATGTGCATCGTGGATGTGGTACACGGCGAGGAAGTGCTACACTGCGACCTGCACCCTAACAATGTCATGCTCCACTTTCCAACAGACCGCGACGGAGCTATTTTCATAGGTATATGTGACTGGGGAATGGCTTCTTTCATGCCCGAATCGGCCCCTTCGTACTACGGAGTACAGAGCGAAGACGCGATAAAGAAGCACATGGAAATGTACAGTTGTGCCGCTCCGGAGTTGTTCCATGTGCATGGCTCTAGAGGCTCATCCCAATCCCCACGTCGCATGGCAAAGCAGCACCCTCACACGTACAAATCAGAGTCCTATAGCGTTGGAGTACTCGCAAGGCAGATTTACAACTCCGACTCGACATCGGTTCTATTTCAGCAGAACCGCGATCCTAACGGGGTTAAGATGCGCTTTGAGCAGGGTTTAGACGAAATGACCCAGATCAACCCGGCTGCTAGACAAACCGTCACACACGTCGTGAGGACGTTGAAGTTACCACCTTACAATCTGCAAACACCGAATATGTGTTTCCGGGACACCCATTCATAAATCACATGTGAGTATGCAAAACTCCTTAGAAACGTTTTGTCCAACGCGCAAGTACCGCTTCTTAGTGGTCTGACAATTTGAATATAACTATATCATTCTGAACACCAGGGTCCGAGTTTGCATTCGCCCAGGTTAGGCGCATAGGAGGTCATGTACCGTCTCTGAACAGATCAATTTGTAAATAGAGTTTGTTTGTCAAATTCCTGACCCCGAAGCCATGATAGAGTGATTGTAATTCCACAATATTGGGACCAGAGCCCTAAACACCCAACGTTTATTCCACACCGGACCCTCTGAAAATGGTCCGGCGACGCGGACCACCCCCTTGCCCACTGCACCCGCGGATGGTGCCCGTTCACCTCGAATCCGTGCGATCCGACACCCTCCTGCAGTGACCACTGTCCGACATCTAGTCCGCCCACTCCGCGTACTCGTTGTGCCCGCTCTCCGATCCGTCTTACTGGCGTCCGAATCATGCCCGCTTACCGGTCCGCCCCAGCCGCGTCCGCATATAATTGCCTTCCGACTCTAAACCCCGATCCGCATCCGCCTGTCCGGCCTCAATCGTCCGCTACATTAAACCACTTCGGTCTTCAAACCTGGCGACGAGGAATGTCGGAAAGACCGGACGACTGGCCGAGAAATACGGCTCGTGTCCCGTGCTTAGGCAGAGACAATGTCACAAATCCTCTTCAACAACGTGAAATTCAAACTCTGACCAACTCATGAACGAAAATTCCCAATAGAACTTACGAACACGAGAGATTTGGTGTGACACTTCAGTAGAATTACAAGGTGCATAGATTTTTTTGAATGCAATGAATTTCGTGTTCATCCATCTATTAAACCGTCTATTACCCACAGCCTACAGGACATTTGAAACACCATATTCATGTTGCAATGATGGAGCCTATTTGGATACACTGAGTGTTGAAGGAGGAGTACGAAGACAGGAAGTCCTGAAAGGTATGTTGTCAAGTCACAGTCGCCAATCCGAACTCAACCCCTCAAATCACCATAATGAGATGACCACCTTGGCGTTAAATATGGCGGCTGCCTGTAGGGGTAGCCATGGCCAGCCATGGCCAGGGCAGTTCCATTCAACCACGCCATCGCTGAGAGTTTTGGTTGGAGTCGCCATTGCATTCTGGTTCCAACTTGTAGTTCGCTGGTCTGAGGTTGCCCCGGTCCGATCGAAGAGGAGGGATATACCTGTTGCGAGTGAGAGGGGTCAGAATGGGAGAAGTTGGGAAGGAGAATTACTTTCACGTGAAGGTTGGGTTGCCAAATGCAGGTTTGGACCCCGCCTTCGACTGCAACCATGTCAGCAATGAGGAGCTAAGGTCCGTATTCGGAGAGAGGGTTCCTGGGAAGGGATATCTCGTCGACGGAGCGAATTCAGGAGAGGTCAAGGCGAGAGTGTTGGAGCTGTACCCAGCAATCTCTCAAATTCCCGAGCTTCCTGCGGGTTTGTTCCTCCCGGAGAGCTTCGCGAGAGCGGTCGTTTCGGAGGTCTTCCATCGCTACCCAATGAACTGGGCAAAGTATGCGGAGGATCGCTGGAGGGGTAAGAAAATCGAGAGCGGAGACGAACTCACAGTCCTGTATCGCACCCCTGACCGGAATGCCACCTACGTCGAAACCCTCTACAAGGGCCTGGAAGCCGAGATTGCGATCGCTGAGAAGGACTTCGAGACGGCCGTGGCAATCCATAGTGTTGCACACGAACGGGCTGCGCTTCTGAGGCAGACGGCCAAGCCACCGCTCACGGATATGGAGAGGTACAAGCTTCAGATCAAGCTGATGTACATTGAGACTATGGACTCCTCCGAGGCGAAACTGCAGAAGGGGGGCGATGAAGTCCGTCGTCGAAGGCTCTGCTGATGAAACATTCCTGAGGTTCTTCAAAGACGAAATTTTCGGGGAAGAACAGAGAATCTTGGAGGCTGGGGAGGAAGTGCAACGTATGAAGGAGGATTTAACTGAAACGTCGGCGAAGGATCTCGCGGTGGCCATCGGGGTTGAGAAACGCCTGTCTTCTGCATTGCAGGATGCAAGGGACAAGGTGATGGGCTTGAAAGAAAATCTCCGCCAGCTTCAGATATGGTCGTCTACATCAATGTTCCGTGCCCCCAGTCCTCGAATCGCAGCGCCCACTCAGAACATCGAGTCAATTACCCTTACAGTGCAAGGTTGCTCCCTTTGTAACCAAGGGTTTCCGGCGATGGACCTCGTGACTGCGTCGTGCGCTTGCCCATACCACCCGTGGTGCGCTGCAGTGCGGACGTCGCTTAGTCAGAACTGCGCAAAATGCGGGGAGCATTTCGCAGAGAACTGGTTGAACAGCTTCGGCTTTTTCAAGTGCGAAGGTACGTCAATGTCGCGCATGTGCATTGATTTCCAGTATTGCTGAATCCGTTGCGGAACCGAATATGAAAAACTTCCGACTTATGAGTCTGTATCTTGCATCTGATAAGCAATTATTTTTTTAAATTCGTTTTTGACATGATACTGTGCATTAGAGTGTCCAGGGCGCTGGTCCGGAACTGATATCTGAGTTTTGCTACAACAGCGCGAGTGGGGATTAGCAGTGCGCCAGATACCGGAGAGGGAGAAAAGAAGCGCAAGCATTTGAACTCGGACATTGGAGGGTGGAATTATGCGCGCAAGGACAAGTCGACCTCTACAAGCCGCCGGAAATCAAAATAGTGTTTTCCACCTCCGATTTCTTGGAAGACTGCGACTGTATCTCAGCGACGGAATGGATTCATTGTGACTACGCAGTGAATTTTCTTACAGTAGCTTAGACACTTTACCTTTTTTAAACTCCCAACTGTGCATCCGAACCAGGAAAACTTTGATCAAAGACTGTTTGTAAGGAATTTTCGGACCTATACTCGTTTGATAACTAAGCTACTATCACGGAAGTCCTGTTTTTTATAAGGAACCTTCAGAGCTATACTCTTTCACTGACTAAACTTCTACCAAGACAGCCATGTTTTAATGGATTCATCTCGATTACAATATATAATCTGATGGAATTCAATGTCGGTTTGAGAAGTAGTTGGTCAGTGTGTCACTTCAGTAGTGTCGGATGGTTCGAATTTCATATTTGCTCGTGAAGCAGTTGAGCTGTATGAAAATTGAAGACAATATGTTCCCAATCACAGCATCGCGGACCACCCTGTATGTGTTCGTCCACATCGCGTCCGCCCGGTCCGAAAGCCTCCGTCCGCAATACGATCGGCATGAAGTCCGCCCACCCGGATACGCATTATCCCGCCTACAGGCCCGTCCGAGCCATGTTCCCAACACCCCACTGCATCGCGGACCACCCTGTACGTGTTCGTCCACATCGCGTCCGCCCGGTCCGACAACCTCCATCCGCAATACGATCGGCATCAAGTCCGCCCACCCGGATACGCATTATGCCCGCCTACAGGCCCGTCCGAGCCATGTCCGCCTACCAGTCCGGCCCACTCGCGGACTTCCCCGGCATTCAACGGTCGTGTTCCTCCTCAATCGTCCGCCAGGCCTAAACACGTCCGCCCCTGAACCCTAAATCGGTTGCCCGTCTCTGTCCGCCCGACTCCGCCGTCGGAACTCCTCCGGACATCCACGTCACCGTCCGGGGCCACCGCAATTCCAAGTAGGACGCCACGTAACGGGGCCGAGTAACTCTTTTACCACGCTACTCGCAGGACCTAGAGGACCCTACGCTGACCCCTATTGTGACGTCGGAGGACCCCCGTCACGACCCATTCGGACGTCGCGACGGAAAAGTCACGACCCGACGGCATAGAGAAAACCCTGGCACAAGCGCTTCAATGTGGTGCACTTAGATATGTTCCTAGTCGGCCCACTAATTTTGATCCCAGGGCCCTCTATTTGTCGATGAAGAGGCTGTATAGAAGGAGAGTCTGAGTCATC
>MU104982.1:0-29079 GCA_014871385.1 Ceratodon purpureus | reverse complement strand
CCCAAACTGACCCATTGAATAATAATGACTATACAGTAATACCAGCTTTATTTCTTCGTGATAGTTTGAACAATATTTAACAGGATGTTGCTTCCAAATCACTAATGTTTGTGACATGAGTCCTTTTGGTACCCAGTTGACACTTCCTCTGTACCCAGATTTCTCTTCCAGTCCCGCACTTAGTGCAAGCGCAGCTTCTAATGGAATTATGGAAGTAGCAATTATGATGAAATTTTCTATAAACTTGCAGTGCCGTTCATTATGGCATAAAGGCCGTCTGCCCATTCTAGCGCCTGTGCAACAAGCTCTGGCGAAGCTTTGCTTTTAGTACCGGTGTTAAACGGGGCTGGGGGTCATACTCGTTGAACAGCTGGGCAGCCTGGGCATCAAACTTGTTGGACAGCAGCGCTGCGAGAGTGATCGCCATGTCAATGCCAGACGAAACTCCAGCTGAGGTGATGATCTTGCCGTGACGCACAACTCGGATACTGACGGGATTCGCACCGTAGTCCGCCAGCATGGGCAAAGAACCCCAGTGAGTTGTGGCATCAATGCCTTCGAGAAGCCCAGCAGCTCCCATGAGTAGCCCGCCCGTGCACACCGAGGTCGTGTAAATGGTGGTCTTGTGTGCTGTATACCAAGTTCACAGCATTTTTCCTAAGAACAGTACAGAGTAAATTATCTACTGACACGATTACTGAATAAAAGAGTATCACAGATAGTCTGAAAAGAATTTCCAAAATCATAAGGGTGGGAAGAAGATTTCATGTTGTGTGGATTCCTCCCATGTATATCAATGCAGCAACAGCTTCTTGCTCACCTTGCGAATCCAATTCAGGATGACTGTGTTGTTTAGTAGTCCGTAAGTGCCGAGACCTCCTGGCACAACCACCACGTCTGGGCTTGGAACCTGCTCCCACATCATCAAAAAGCTTCAGATCAGACGAGGATTTGGAAAAACCACTTAATTGAAAACTCGAACTCTAATCTGTGGAGGGAAGTGAAATGCGTAAGTAGGTACCTCATCAAAGGTCGCTTTAGCTTCCAAGGTCATGGTGCGCTGGATGTCTGGTAACAGGCCCCCTCTTGAAGCTCACGAGCACCGCTTCGACATACGGCAGTGTGTGCAGGATCTCGTACGGCCCCACCACATCCAGCATCGTCATGTTCTCAAAAATGGGAAAGGCGATCACGATTTTGCGAGGCTTGTGAGTCGATGCTTCCATGGTGGGAAGAGACGAGCTGGCCAACATCACCAAGAGGATAAGCACTGCGCCTCCGCACCGCTGTGTCGCACACATTGTCGCCATTGGATCACAAGTGATCGAAGCAGGCTAATGCCCAGATCTGCTCACGCTGCCGAATCAAGCAAGCACAACCCCCTTGAGTTCATATTTCGACTGAACTTGTCGGACGGTGTAATTATACAATGCGTCATTCTCACCTCATTGCCTAACCAACTTTCAGTCTACTACCGACAATGGTAACAAGTAACAACTAAGCAAACAGTACTACAACTTCAATACTAAGCCATATCTGTCAAGGACATTCGGCATCCTGTGTTCAAGCATTCAACGTAACAGCGACTGACACAATATCTCACACTGACAGCAATTTTCACAATGGCTCAGTACTTGTGATCAAATTCGTGAGCTTTAACTGTGAAGATGTGGCATACCTTCAAGGTTCTGGTTGCTGTTTTTGGTATCGAACCGATGAAGTCTGTACTGCTAGCTTGAGACACAATGTCAACCGACCTCAAATTTATAGATCGCAGCACTGAAGGATATTCGAATTTAGTGTTCAGCTTCTTGCCAAGTTCATTTTTTAAACATTAAATAGGCTCCGAAGTCCATCCGCGTTGCCCTCTTTAGACTTTGACTAACAGTTGGCAATACTACACCGGTCGATGTGATCTGAAACCGAGTCGAATTGCAGGTCAAGGCAGCTTTTGTCCCTAAAATCGATTTCCAAGCATAGTTTGTCCAAGTCAAAATTAACTTTTGCTGCACAAGAATGGATATGGCCATTGATTGTCCTGACGACGACATTAGACGATTACGCCCCAGCTTCCTCCACTCGGTAGCTCTCATGAGCTGTGTCAGGCTCTAGACTCCTCACTGAATGTTCACAGTACAAAGTCTAGTACTATCCATCATTTAGTCGAACTGAAAATGTATTCTGCCTCGCAGTGGAATCATTCCAGCTGACTCAATCATATGCCACGAGTGGCAAATCATGTTCATCTTCAAAGCTGCACACAAAGAGATTATCATGTGACTGATTAGCAGTTCAAATGAATCACACCTCCCTCTCGATATGCATCCTCGTGCCGGTCCCCATCTGGCTTCAGCTGCTCACAAGGAATTTGGGGGTGTTTAGAATGTCCACTTCTAGATATATATTTAACACCGAACTTATACTCAAATGATACTTAAGTGACATTAAGGTGCTGGAATCTTGACTTAGTCCTTGTAGCAGAAGTTATTTACATCCCTTACGTCACGCAAACCTCATGGAATGCAAAAAGTCCACATGAACACAGTCCATATTGTCCAGATTTGTGATTTCGAGAGAATGAAGATCAGGACCATTCACTGACCAACGAACAAACTGAACTTATAATCAGGACCATATAGCATCTAGAAAGAACTCCGTAGCTTGCTCAACTCCGAGAAAGCTCAAATGTGATCGATCCATTGGCCCTGATCTGTGGGTTCGCCGGAACAATACCTTTGCAATGGTGGTCAAAGAAATTATACAAGCGCGTTGCACCTTTATTCTCAGCAGCGGTAGTACAGATACTCGCAGTACGACGTCGGAGCACATGCTTAACATTTGGGGGTCTACATGTGAGTGAAGAATCTCTACCAAAACTTTCCACCTGAAATACATCAATTATTCTAAAATATTACAGGATTTGGAGGAGGCATCGTTACATTCTGCATCATAATGCTATAAATTTAGACATAAATGTAAAGCAAAAGATCATAGAGGTAAATAAAACTTTCTTGTTATATAAAGGTGAAATAATTATTCACCAAAATTTTATAAAGATTCTAAGTAGATTTTATTCTCCTTAGTTATACTACTATATTTGCATGCTATAAATAATATTTTTATTACACATTATATGAGTAGATTTCCTAATCTAAGTAGCTAAACACTCTTATTGTGTAAACCATTGTTACATTTGTTGATTTCTAGCAGTCACCATGTATTTTGACCTCTACATCCAGAATTTACAAACAACATGTTATCTTGTGAATATCTTGTAATAAGAATACTATACCAAGCTTGCAATTTGATGCCTTTAAGGATGCAGAGCAAAAAATATTTTATAAATTCAAGAATAGACCTTATGCTAGAATGTAAACTCAAAGTACTCCAACATCACAATTAACAATATGTGTTATATATCATCATCAGTACACCTTCTTTCAGACTTGGTCACTACTAAAATCATGGAAGTATCTTCACTCAGTACAATTGTACTTAAAATTACTTATTATTCATTGTTGAAGGAGAAATTGAAGGTGAAGACATAAATTATTTTATAGTCACTCCATTCATAGGCCAAAAGTAGTTTGATTAAGCATGTGATTGGAAAAGAGTTGAGAGAGAGGTGAAGAGCAAGTACAAAATTAAGGTTAAAAATAAGAAGAAGTTATTGCCACTTTATGTAGTAGAAGACTCCGATTTGAACATAACATTGAACATTATTAGTGTGTGGACATGGAGCATTTCTACCTTACAATAATTGGAAATAATGCAAGACAAAGTCAGAAGATTTGAGACAAGAAACAAAAACTATAGGTCGTAAATGCTCTTCATCTTGGATGATCACCCTAGAACCTGAAGTAGTCCATCAACCTACAATGCTTTGAAGAACCGAGGCACCACGGCCTGATGTAGTAGTTTGAGTCATGGCCCATGGGTGAGGAGGTTATAGATTTGAATCTTCATGTCGGCATTGGGGCCTACCACCACAATCCACCCACCTATGATGGTGGAAGAAGTCCAGGAAGATCCAACAGCCGCACGGGGCAGAAGTCGGTTCCAATTTAGTTAAAGGTGCAATGGTTCTGACATTGGCGACACTGGGTAAGACGCAGGAGGATGTTGCAGGAATTGATTTCACCCAACACACTCGCATCAGGTTTTTCTTACATTCTGCATTATAAGAAAACCAAAACACCACACCAAATCTATGTTAACAACTTGAAGGATATGTACATTTCAACTTATATTCATGTCACTCAAGGACGAACAACGTGAATTCATTCCAAACCCAACCAAAACAAACCGCACTCTATTTGTAACAAAAGCATGTTCTAATATATAAGGATTTTAAAATAAAAATCACCCCAGTACAATAAAGCCCACTTTATACATAGTCTAGGGCTTATTGGAAGGTATCCCAAATTGAATATTTCTTCAACCTCCAATTCAGCTCCAAATTTAGGCCCAAGTCAAAAGTTTGAGCCAAGGGAAACACTCTCCTAATTACATCAAACCAATCCAAACATTTTGACACCAAAACAATACCACATAGGATGCCGCATAGAATAAATTGAAGCTCCAGTCCAACCCTAATATTGAAAGCACTTAAGCCCGATTTAAAAAAATCAAACAATCCTATTGATTAAAATTTGAAGAGTTTGGGCCGGCCCTCAATCCAGCCTAAGTATAAACTGGCCCTTACCAGACTAAAAAATATGGAACAGACAGGACCAGACTTCGCAGTGTCGCCGAGTGTCACCAAATTGCTGTCGATCACGCCCGACTCTGCGTCTCGCCATCCGCAATCCGTCGTCTGCTTCATGCTTCATGTTAGACACCATAATGATGCTCTAGGAGATGCGGTACAAACATACATACATACACACTGCCTGAGCTCACAGATTCATATAACTTATGTGGATAAGGATAAGTTAGTAGGAAGTCAGATTGTGAGTTGTTGAGTTGAGTGAGAGGAGATGGCGGCATTGAGCACCTCCCTCTCGTCGCTCGCGTTCACGTCTCCCACTGTTTCGTATGCTGCTCATGGTTCTCATGCCCAAGTGGGTGCAGTCAGGGTAGTGGTGCGTGGCTCGCATTCAGCTGGAGTTTTGTGCACCAGGCGGTGTTTCTGGGATGTGGCAGTGAGACGTAGGGTGTCTTCGTGGCCTTGTGGGGCGCGGCGGAAGGAGAGTGGTGCCACTAAGACGCAGCAGGAGGTGCTCGATGATGAAGACCTCCGCGCGGGTCTCAATGAGGTGGGTTGATTGCGTTTTGGAGTTTTCTTTGGAAATCATTCGCTTGAATTTTAGTGTCCAGTGAATTTCGGTATTATGGTTAGATGCAAGAGGTGTTTGGGATGGGTTTTGAGAGGGTTGATTTAGTTCGAATTTTATGAAGGCGAATTTTTCAATTGTCTTGTTTTCTCGATTTTCTTTAGGGTTTTCGTTTCTTGCATTTTAGTTTTTAGAGCAGATTTTCGTTTTGATGCGATGATTTTGATTCAAGAATTCGGAAGATTGGAGCTCAGAGATTTATGGTTTAGGAGGAAGATGTTATGTGCTTGTTGATGGAGTTTCTGTGGTCTAGAAGTCGCTCACGGTTCTGACATTGCTATGCGGTGCTGGTTGTAGACAGTGACAGAGGCTTTGAAGGTTATGTTGGCTGAGGATGACAAAATGTTGGAAACTTTTAAGGACAAGGTGGATTTCTTGGGAGAGTTTTTGGTGCAAGACGGTCAGATGGAAGCAGCACGCTTCATGTTGATTCTCAGAGGCATGCTCGACCATGAGGTAATTGCTAAACATGCTCCAAAGGTCACGGTTACTCTAAATGAAATCCAACACATCTGTCATGAGAATGTGTTCACATATCCCAAAGCCTAACCCCTCAATCTCAGCAGGAAAGAGAATTTAACCTTCCTTGCGGTGTATCTGCAGGTTTACCCTCAATACGAAGAGCTAGAAGAGCCCTACAAGAAAGCCTTCAACACCCTCTGGTGTCTCCTTGAAGACTCAGGCTGGCTCCTCAAGCAACCCGGGGCAGAAATCCTAGAGGTATAAGGAAATCCTCATTCTATTCTTATTTCTATCCATACACTACTCTCTTCCACTGTGACAATGCCAGTAGTTCCTCATTGTACAAACTTTGAAGCAATTTAGTATGCTGTCAATATGAAGGTTGTCATTGTAGACTAAATTACGTTGCAGGAGTTTTAAGGTTGGGGGTACATGGAACTGATTTTGGAGATGGTATCATTTGTGCAGGTTGAAGAAGAACCAGAGGAACCAGAACTGGAAATCAGATTTAGTTGACTGAACTAGAATATCATTGAATCCGTTTTAAGTAGGAAAATATGTTCGACAGTGCAGGTTTGCTCATTGTATCTTAACGACATTGCTGGAATTCCCAACAGCCAGGTTCGATGTCAAAGAGTCTTTGTTGTTGGATTGTATTTGGTCTGAGTTTACTCGTGCTTAGAGGAGTTACACGGTAGTAAAATGCAGTCGATATTTGGTCATCTAAATATAGAGAATAGTTATATTAGAAATTTTATAAAAATTGAAATCTTCACGTTTCTCCCAACAAGCAGGATTTCCGCCTTGGGAGTCGGCTGTGCATGGCATAGGTTCCTTAGTGTAGTGGTTATCACGTTCGCTTTACACGCGAAAGGTCGCGGGTTCGAAACCCGCAGGGACTACATAGTTATTTATTGATCTTTTATCTGTTTAGTAGATTTTTATTATAAAGAAGGTTATTGTTCTTATCTCTCTGGTATGGGTATAGGAAGAAAATTTCAACGGGTCCCTTTATCAATTTCAGCAAATCCTTAGAATTCGAGGTAAGGTTTCATTCCATGCAGTAGAAAGTCAATCTCTAACTACCATGAAATTATACCAATTGTTGTCTTTTTCATTACTAACATGGCTCCATCTTATTTGCAACTAGTGGCCATCACCATCAGAGGTTGCAACTTCTCTCTTGTCATTTGTAATTGAAAGTTAACAACCGGTTATGTACAATAAACTGCTCGTCGCTATTGCGGCTCATCGGTTATCTAATACATATTTGTTATGAAGATTCAAACTCAAGACCATTGGAAAAGGCCTTTTGTGCTTTAAGGTATCCTGAAATCTCCGGGTCATTTTGTGCTTTGTGAAGGCCAAGTATGTGTCTCCTTTGACTTAAATACTCATAATGGGGGTTTAATCAAAACTCATGATATCCAAGTCAAATACCAAACGACTTCACAAAATAACTCTAATATGTTGTATATGCAATCCCTTATATGGATATGAAATACATCCTTTGATTCAATATCCAGTATTTGGTTAAAATGCAATAACGTAAATGCGCTGAGCAGGACAGCAGGTCAGGCGTGACAATCTTCGATAGGAAATCAATATGTAGCCATATTGTACAATATAACAAAATTCCATGAGCATCTATCTGTGTTTGCTACAAAACTAAACTAGAGTGGTCGCTTGTTTGGCATTCCTGCTCTCCGGGGATACTTGGCTGGTGTTGGCCTATCTTTCAAGCACACCACCGCAGTTCGTTGTCCAAGAGGACCCTGTGAATCAACTGCATCCAAAAACCATGTCAATGTAAGCGTCAGCTGATTACTGTGCATATCAGTAACGATATTGTTTGTGCATATAATGGTTCAAAACGAGCTCCGGGACTAATTTAACAAGCTTTAGCATGAGAGAGATGGTACCTCTGGACAATGTCACAATAGAGGCTCCGAGTAAGTTCACAGCGGTCTTTGCAGCTTCAACCTCTTCCTGGTCGAGTTCACCATCAACATGTCATGGATAGGATCATTCAGAGTTTGAGGTAAGCTCTGAGATTAAAGATCGTGTTTGCCAGAAATCTAGACGAGTGAATGAGGGACGAGCTAGAACGAGCACAACCTGGAGCTAACCGAACTTTCAATCAGCAGAAAACAGGGTTTGGCATGAGTACCTCAGGGTTGGGGCCTTTTGCAGCAACTAGAATGCCACCAACTCGTACGAGAGGAAGACATAGCTCCGCTGTGATATACGAGGTTTTACAGTACAATGCAGAGAACATCAGCTTTCAGCGATATTTTCATCGACATAAGTAATTGGAAAAGTTCACAAGATCGGCTGATTTAAGATTATAGACTAAGCATAAAGCTTTGGAGAAGAACAGATCCAAGTTACAGAGAAGAATTTTAGAGATTGGAGTGCCGTGGACTTACCAAGGACTCTCATTTCTGCTACAGCTCGGGCTACAGCAACATCGTGAGTTTCTCGATGGGCAATATCCTTGCCTGCGTCCTGCAGCCACCACAGAATAACAACAATTCACCTATTTAACACATGAACCGACGAATTGCAGGATTACAATACAGTAAAAAGGAGACTAATAAGTTTCCATGTGTGCAGGAATCGTCTACCTCTGCGCGGCTTCTCAAAACTTTGACGTTTGTCAATCCTGCCTCTTTAGCCACATGCTCCAGAAAATCGCATCTCTTTTGGAGTGACTCAAGAAGTGTCAACTGCCAGGCTGCATAGATGTTTCAGCCATCGTAAGATGTACGGCATCCAAATGCTGTTCAGCATTATGTCATTGCGAATTGCAGATAAAATGCTGGACTTGAATTAACTGCACAAACAATGACGATGAGCACATGACCCAGGACCTAGCGAATGAGAAAAATCACTCACATATTTAAGCGACCCATTATCCATATTCATTAACCCAGACTCAGATTAATCGCAAATTAATCCCAAAAAATTATTCACGCTCTTGGGACTTGAAACCACAATCGCAGAATTCCTACAAGATTATTAATCCTAAAAATCCAAGAATTAAAACTATCCCATATCACGATTTAAATGGCTCTAACAGCGTTTAAAACCTCTTGAACCAAGTGTCAATATACCCAAGTCGAGCAAATCACCTGGTCGAGCTATTGCCAGTACTATGCCAGGAAGCCCTGCCCCACTGCCGATATCAACAACCTTGACAGACTCCCCCCCTTCGGAGCCATTGCAATGTGCAGCGTAAGCTCCCTCAATCGTTGGCAATAATGACAAAGAATCAGCAATATGCCTATCCATCATAGCTCCTCGCTCCGTCACAGCAGTAAGATTCATTTTCTGCAGCCAATTTTCAGGTCAATTCCCTGGAAACAATAATCCATAACCAACATAGGAACCCTATCCTTCACAACCCGTGAGCTACAGATGTGTAAATGCAATAAAAATTTACACACTACTAACGCAAGGATATCCGAATCTTAACAAAGATCACTTAAATCTAAACTAGAAACAACCCGCCTCTCAACCAAGTGCATCCTTTCTTCAAACAACACACGCCCTAAATTCATCAAACTCTGCTCTTATTTCAACAAAGCTCTAAACCCCATTCGACTCATACCACTAAATCATGCCCGACACCATCGTATCAACAAATTCACCCATTCCTTCACAACCTCTTCCATTCAATGAACAACACAATCATCACAATGATGCAAACTCTGCCAAAAACTTCAGAAAATCTAAGACCCACATAAACAACCCATCGTCACCTGATTCCACTCTAGGAGGATATCCACGAACACGGCCACCTGCCCAGACTGTCTGCTGCTGAGCTCCTCCACAGCAGCAACACTCGAACAGTTAACATGAAACCGAGCATTCCACCAATGTTTTTGTTGAGGTGAGATGCGAAATCCAGACAGTGTGCGAGAGGAGATGGCGAAGCCTGTAAGCCTCGGTCGGTGAAACGCAATGCGCATGAGTCCTGGTGAAGCCATGATTGATGGACTCAAGATAGGACCACAACAATGTGATCGTGTTTGTGGGTTTGGGATTGCAAGTGATGCTTAAACCCTAGACCCTGGCCCCTCAAAGCCCAGGCTTCAGACTTCAATTGCATACTATAAACTAGGGGCTCCAATATCCGTGTGAGAGCCTGAAACCCGTCACTACAGAATGGCACAAAACTAACAAAGTTAGAAGACTGACTAAGCTTTTCAATGCAAACAGTCTTTTGTGATTTGGGTTTCGGAAGGTTGGTCTTTGGACATTTGATTTCCATGCTAACTAGGGAGCTTCTGTGTGGTTTGTGTCGGTGTGATGATACCTCTCATATGCTAAGAAGATTTTGCATTCACAATTTCTAAGTGCAAATTGTTGAGAGTTTCTGCAATTTCTACATCTGTGTTGTGTCCTCTACAGAAAACGTACTGTGCAATTCCTGTGGAGTCAATATTGATGTGCAGTAGAATCAGAGTGGGCTAGAATGGAGAATGCAAGAATTCTTCGAGTTTACTGGCCTTCTGAGAATACATAGATCGATTTGCTTCAGTGGAAAGCCATACTTTTACTGTTATATTGGCCTACTGTATTTACACGGTTCGGCTACTATCCTCTAGTTGAGGATGATTACTTTGAAATGAATCTGTAACCACTTTGAAGGAAGTGGTTGGCAAATATAATCCGGGTGACTAACTAGTCAAATCAAGCTGCTGTTCTGTACATGAAGCTCTGAAAAATCGTCTCAACCACTTCGCAATGGCGAAGTGGTGACCCAATTGAGGTCCTACAGAGTACTAATCTCATCCAAACTGAAGCTGGACAATCTCTTGATCATCACAGCAACTCAAAACTTGTGAACATCCTAAAGTTTACGTAGTGTCGGTATTGACAGAATGAACATCGACGCCTCAGCATTCCTCGGCAGAAGCACTGTCATTACAAATGACCACTTTGCAGCTGGCTCCATGATCACGAACTACTGTGCTCGACTTCGTGACCACACTATGAGCCACTGCGCCATTTCGATCCGCCACCATCTCCACACTCCACTGACAATGCACTGGAAAGCTGTCTCCATTTCGACGAGCCTCCATCTCCTTCCCCGAAGTACTCCATTCTATCGAATACTTGAGCTAGTCCAACAATCACCTCAACAGAGATATACACTTCAAAATCTGCTAACTCCACCTCAATCTAATCAATGACAAAGTCCTCTAGATTCACTTGTGGGCCTGAGAAGTAACAGTCTGGATCACTCTGACTTCACATCACAGTACGGGCTTGATATATACGTGAAGCACAACCGAGTGAAACTTACATGACAAGCTCAACCGAGTGGATGTTCAGTGCCAGCCACGGTCGTCGAAGGAGCTGCCCGAGTTGAATCTTGTGTGCAGACCCAACGTCCCACGGGCTTCTTCGAAGCTCGCTGCAGAAGTCGGCATTTAATATGTTGTCGGGCGATTAGTTCATGAACGACACAGAATTCTCACTCTGTAGGCTCCGAGAAGGCAACCGATTCTCTTTCATGGGACTTTCCCATGAAGTCGAAGCTGGGCCCTACATGGTTGTTTATAGCCGATGAAGCGTGAGCAACACCCTCAACCCACACAGCCATTCCGAGATTGGGCAGACTCTACCTGAATTTATTGCTTGTCTCTTTTCTCTTTCTTGGCTCTCAAGTCATGGAGCTAGAGAGAGTTCGAGGTTGGTTGACTGGTGACGTGTCTTTCAGTCGGTAGATGCAACATTGCAAAAACTGACATGGGTGTACGGAAGAAAGTTCGCGGTGTGTACTGCGATCTCGTTTACGCAGCTTCTAGTGAATTGAGAAACCTGCCCAGATTGCACTCCGACTGATGGAGGTGGAGTGAATCTCAAGTTTCGGGTTAGACAGGTAGAGAGATTCTGTTTTGTGACCCATGCCCCTGAGATGAAAGTTGCGAATAACGCCAAAGAGTTCGTTAAATTGAGACGCTTCGTCAATGATGAGACAGCGTTTCATCTCAAAATCTGTTGATATTTGCTTCATTTTCAAGGACAAGTCCAAATTGGACGAAAATGGTATTGAACGCAGTGTACAGACAGTTGGGCTTCGTTTATTGTGAAGCTCTGGAGACACTGTAGCACATTGGGAATTGGAAAATATTACTTCTTTCAACGAATTAGTCTACAAGTAGAAGTTGGAAAATAACTTCTTTCAATGGTCGCCCCGTGAGTCTTCAACTTAGGCAGGAACATCCCGTCAAAACGGGTTTCCGGTACAGTGAGGTTGATAAATTTCTTTTGGTGTAAGCGCAGAAGAGCTGAAAAGCTGCTCCTGTAGCCGATCTATTGCATCATTGCCGCCATTCCACCTTACACCAGCTTCCGAACCATGACTACGCTGTCCCCACGTAGAAAAACCTGCGAATAAGTATTCAAAGCAAATGATTAACGACTTTATCCAAGTAACTTAACGATTTGACTAATGCCACAATCAATAATTATAACTTAAAGTTGAGTTACAGCAGAAGGAGCCATGATTAACGAACCTGTTTGAGATGCCGACGTCGATATTCAAGTTTCGGAAACAGCTTCAATTCTTTTATCTTGTCGGTGAGGGCGTCAATTCCATCTGGGGATTGTTCTTTCCTTTGACTATCATTCTCATCTTCTGCTTTACGTAAGATGGCATTCTCAGACGTTTCCTCTTCATGTTGTAGGACCTTCACTCGACCCCGCTTGTTCACAAGACGAGGTACCCGACGAAGAACTGTTATCACGTCACAGTCATCAGACCAGGGCTTATGGGAAGTAGTTTCTTCTAAAATGGCATAACCAATATACATTATTTGTATGCAATATCATATTTGGTAGAATCAGCGTTTGGAAATATCATCTTTAGGCAAATAAGGATTAACAAAATCATTCCATTGAATTTAAGTGGTGAGTGCAATCCGAATCACGTCATTCCTACATGGCAGAAGACAGAATCTAGAAAGTGAGTGAGGATTAATCTAAAGATGTCACGGAGACAGCAAAAGCACCTGGCCTTCATGTCATCCTCTACTCAGTTACAGCAGTATATTTGTATTCCCATAATGTTGCAAGCACGGAATTCATACCTGAATATTGTTCGTCGACATCATGCATAACCTGCCCAAATTCAGCCATTTCATTTAGTGCTTCACACCTACCAAGCCAAATAGACTGCTTTGTATGACTGACGAGGACAACACCAAAATGTTCCTCCATTCTACAAACATAATCTTCCTAGAAAATTCTGAAAGTTCGATTGAAAGGTGATCTTGGAACTAGTATTCTCCGGAGGTCCTGTTTACATGAACCTAAACTAATGGAGTTTACCTTCACACAGAAGATGTAAGTACCATGTTAAAATGTTTATCCACGGCTCGCACAAACCCCACCATCGTGCCTCGGATGCCATGTGTGTGACGAGTCCAAACCTGAATCCGTGCTCTCTCTTCGTAACATCTTACGAGTAAACCTAGCGGTCCTTGTCTTAGTTTATCTGCACAAGACAAATTACATCAGGGCAGGATTTTAGTTCATATTCACAACAATCAGCTCCGCAACAAAGGAACAGCAAGGTTTTAGATACATCTGAATGCGAAAGAAAGAAAAAATGTGTTGCTTCACTCAAATGTCACATTTCTGTTGCTTGTACCTACTATCGTGTCGAGAACTCTCGCCTGCCTAGCTCGTTCTGCTGCTTTCTCCAATATCAACGATGTCCGAGCCTACAATCACCTCAATGCTCTTCAGTACGAACAAACAATATTGAACCATTGAACCAAAAGATACACCATTTTCTTGTATCTATCACTAAGTATAGAAGATATGATTTCGATATTGTCATTTGGAACCAGATTGCGTATTTCAACTACCGCAATCACGAAAGTAGGATACAATTAGAAGCCAGGTAGAGAGACTAGTATGATAAACAGATCGATCAAAAGGGCTACATGTGTGTCAGCATATTAAGGTAAGGAAATGGGTAAGACCTTTGCACGTTGCTGCGCAGCAATAGACTCTTGGGATCGCGGCTCTCTTACTGGTGCATTGATAAGGGACTCTGGAACATCCTGCAACAATTGAGATTCGTGATTAAAAAGTAATAACCGAGTCCTTCACAAATTGATAATCAGCAATATCCTTACACATACATCACTATACGCAAACAGGAAACCACAGGAAAGAGTAGCAGTTGTATAATTAGACCAATCTGCTACGACCTGGTTTACAGTGCAAGCAATGTTAGTAAACAAACCAAAAATACACGCTAGCGAACCCCGTCCGCTTTGATGTTTTCAACTAAGACCACTCAAAAAACACATAAATAAATAGAAAAATAAATATAATCCATCTAGGTCCACGATTTACTACACTAAAGCTCTTAGAATTGATCTCTTCATATGAGAGACTAGGGGGACTCACTGAAGGCAATATGCGACGGCACTTATTGAGATTGTCCAGAGGTCGAACGCGAGGATTTGGAGGTTGGAGGCCCTCAGTCCTCAAAGCCGCCAAAGCGTCAAAATCTAGCTGCAACTCAACCAACATTCTCAACCTTAACAGTTGCACCAACATTCACCTTTCCCAACCCCCCAATGCATAGATGAAAGCTCCTAATCCTTATTCATGATCTGCCAAACCCAACTCAACTAAACAAAGAAAAAATCTCGCTTGATAAGAAAAAATCATATCACATCAACCAACACAACTCATTGCCAAATATTAAAAAACAAATCAAAGATGCCGAATTACACATTTCATTAAAACCATGACTTCCAAACCCAAGCGCCACATTCACGTAACCAGAATACATCGGTTGCGAGAAATATACAAAGCAGAGCAAGTACACAACTTCAAACCCAACTGAAGCAAACACCATCAACACCAAACCCCTCACAGTATCCGCTCCAGTCCCTTCAGATTTCATTCCTCCTCTCTCCTACCCAACCCAACCCTTCAACCCAACTGCTCCCCTAAAATACAGAACCCGTGCAAAATCCCGCCACACCTCTGCACCACTCTGAATCCCTCCGAATCAAAACCAGAGCAGAAAAAGGATCCAAAAACAGTGTCCCACCAGGACACGATTCCCCGATGCTCCCACTGTGGCACAAACCCTAAACCCCTGGCGACCCACACATGAGTTGCAATTGGCGTGAAGATGTCCCACATGCACAGCGATGGCGGCATAGAACAAGAGAAATAGACAGGCTCACCAGGCGCAGAAATGCAGCGCAGGGGTGATGATCAGCGACGTGATTTGCACCAGAAGACCAGACCCCGAATGTGGAGAGGAGGAATAGGGGAGAGGGAAGACCCGGGTGTCGTACATCGTTGGAAAGAGGAGAGAAAAGGGAGAGCAGTGGGAGCGTAAACTTACCGAGAAGAAGTCGAGGCAGGGAGAGGGAGAGGGCGCTGGATCCGCCATGGCGTGGAGAGTCCGAGCTCCATGAGCTGCATGCACACTCACTCCGCACTGGAATTGCTCACCATCTGCAACAAATGTTTGGGCATTCCACGGGCTTGGGTCCAAGGACGAAAGCGAGGGAAGGAGTTCCCACCCAAGACTGTGCGTTCCCACGGCGTTCTCTATGTCCACGGTTAAGTATTTTCCTCGGCATTTTCCCCGGCATTTGCACCGGTAAATGCACCGGTATTTTCACCGGTATTTTCCGCGGTATTTTTCAGCGGTGTAGCAATCTAGATTAGCATAGACATCCCCCTTTTAAACCGTTTGTACGTATTCTAGTATTTCTTACTGGTTAAAATGTTACATATTTTAGCACTTTTATATTTCAAAAACATTTAACATATTTTTATACTTATAGAATATTTTACATAAATTTGCTTTATAATTTCTTTAATAAAGTTCCAAAATTTTGTTTTTTTATTTATTTTTTGAAAATTTTATTTGATTTTATAAGTTTGACTTAGGGATTTTTTTTAAATATCTACAATGGACGAAATGGCTCAAATTGACTTACATGTAAATTAAATACCGTATTTAAATTTAAATGATTTCTATTAAATTTTTTGGCTAGTTCTACAATCGAGTATGGATATTATAACATCAAGTCCAAATTTATAAAAACAACTATGTGATTATATTCTTTAAAATGATATTGATATTATTTATTTAAAAATAATTTAAAACCTATGAACAACAAAGAATACTCTTAAACTTGTAGAAAAAGTCTCATTTAAACAATTATGGTATTCAGAATCTAATTAGTTTCCCTTGCTGTCTTGTAGGTGGTGGAGCGGTTTTGCATACAACATTCATTTCAAAAGATAGAATAGCTTAGTAAAGTTTTTAACTTGTGTTATAATGAAAATAATAATTTGCAAGATTTTTTCAAATTTGAGTATTTCATGTACTTCAGGTTGTTATATTCAATTTTGTACACAATTGAATACTCGTAACATGGTCTTTGTTGAAATTGTGAAAATAAATTTGTTTGTACTAGAGTAAAAGATTTTTTCAAAGAAGATTCTAATAACAAGATGCAAAACAAACTTCATTCTATACATTTGTAGATGTGAAAAATATAATTTAGGGAATAAAAATTATTGATTAACCCCTAAAGGGTTCTGAGGACGTATATGGCCTCGGCTGGGATTGTAACATGAATTGAAGCACCTTGCAATGCATATTACTTGAAACAACGAAAAAACAAAAGAAGGGCCCAAAGATGAGGAAAATTGTGAAACCTTCAAAAAGAAATTTGAAATCACTATGTGTGTTCTATCGAGTCTTTTGTGCCCATTTATACATATTTGCAGCATATACAGCCAGTGGTAGAGTTGCTCTACAAAATATATACCATTTGTAGTACTGACATTATCTTCCACAAAAAAAATCAACACAACAACATCATTTTCCAGTCTTCAATGCATAAATACATGTGCACACTCCTCAGCAACTACGTATGCATATCCTTTGAGGGGTTAACTGAACACTTTATTTTCCACTTTGAAAAATTAAATAGTTTTGTATTAATTGTTTTACTTAAGATTTTTAAAGAGTTTAATTTATAAAATAAACGAATGCGCACAACACTTTTGAACCTCGTTTTCTTACAAGAGTTTTTAAAAATCCTACATGCCTTTATTGCATGTAATAGTTAGTAAATTACATCAAGTAAATACATATCAACAAATTTTTTATTTTTTATTTATTTTATAGAAATTATATGTAATTTTGAATAAATGTATAATTTCACAACGTTAAACAATGGAATTTCTAGGAAAGAAATAAGATTTAGCATTCTTGTGTATTCAACTTAATAAAAATATTAAACAAGTTTGCTTTGGAATTTTTTTAGATTTTTTGGGGCATTTTTGACCACACGGATTGGAAGATTATAATCATTTACACTACAAGAAGTAAAAGCACAAGTAGTTATTGATAATAGCTTGGTTTCACTTATGGCTTTTATTACTTATTTATTAGGAATATTTATTCTAGAGGGGGAAAAGCATGAGAAAGGAAGATTTATTCTATTACAAACATCTTGTTCATAAGCCTTGCAAGTAAAAAGAAACAAATTGTGTCTAATTGAAACTAAAAGCTAAAACAACAACTATAAATAGTAACAAGAAGTAGAAGCATGAAGTATGTAATTAAAGCATGATTAGGTTAAAACTTGAATCAATAGTTTGTTAATGAAAAATATGCAAGAATAGAAGCAACTAGTACTAATGATTGCCTTTGCTTCTATTTCATGTAGAGTATATGTCATTATTGCTACCTCAAAAATTTCACCAAAAATGTTTCAAACTACATACTTCATGCCTCTACTTTTTGCTACTACTTCTCTCTATGAACACAACTTAAGAATATGATGGTTGTTGTAGAGAGAAATGGCCTTGTTCGTCTCTTTTTCTAAAGTATAGCACCTACAACATGATTTTAAGGATACATAAATTGCTAATAATGACAGTGTTTTTGGCATACATCATCTGTCCATTTTGCTAGTTCTACAATATTTATTTTTGGTAACCTATTATTTTGGGTTTTTAGAACCACTTACTAATAATTATTATAATTTTTGCTTTAAGACCTTAAAAAATTCACAAAAAATTCAATACAACACCAAAATTTTTTTTTTTTTTTTGGGATCCATATTTTCAACAATTTTCCGACCTTCTGGTATTTTTTTCACACCAAGTGTACCGTTTAACTAGCAAAAGACTCTGAAAGTGGAGGTTTCTGGAGCTGCTACCTCAGTGTAAACGCCCCCAAGTGGTGCTTACTATATAAAGCAAACGGTGCAGTGACTCCTCTCTCCCAGATATTTGCATGCACATATACTTGCTGATTGCCTGCTGACTCAGAAACCCAAGCGCCATCCCCTTCCTATTGATACCCGGGTAAACTCACACACCCAGACATCTACCCAGATTCGACCTCTCTCCAAACCTTCCGAGGACGACGACCTAAACCCCTCCAAGCACCTTAGAACCACCACTATCAGCAAATCAAGTACATATCGCATCCAATGTCTACGCAGTGCTTGATTGTGCGATGGTTTTGGGTATACTAACGGGTTTGGGTTGTGTCCTTCTTGGCCTAGGGTTTAGGGCTCATTGCAGGAAATGCACGACGCTTCTTGACAGGGAGAGGTTGCATTGAGCTTCGCCATTCTGGGGGTTTAGACTGGGGTGCCGCATGCCAAAACCACATCGCTGATCATCACCCCTGCACCGCATTTCTGCACCTGGTGAGCCTCTCCATCTCTCTCGTTCCATGCCACCATCGCTGTGCATGTGGTGGTATCCACACCCCTCGCAATTCACTTCTGTGTTGTCACAGGGTTTAGGGTTTATGCCGCACTGGGGCGATCGCAGAATCGTGCGCACCATGGGAGGCTCTTGCCATGTTCTTTTCGTGCTCTGGTTTTGAATCGGATGGATTCACAGTGTTGGTTCATGTGTGGTGGTGTTTTGTGAGAATTTTGGAATTTCGGGGTGGAGTTAGGGTTTAAGGGTTGGGGTTTAAGGGGGAGTTCTGTGGAGGTTTATGTGGGAATTGGACATCAGGGGCTTGTGATTGTGTGCGATGTGATGTGATTTGCGGGAGGGAGAGTTTTGGTCGGGAGGTTTAGTGTGTAGAGGTTTTGGCTTGAGGGTTGGGATTTTGAGGAATGTTAAGGTGGTAGGATCGTGGGTGCTCGGATGGTTGGTACGCACTCTGGATGTGCGTGCGATCCATTTCTCGTTTGAACATCGTTGAGGAGTAGTTGGTGGGAAGGTGAAAGCGACGGCCACTATCATAATGTAGTTCGACGGAGTCTACGTACGTAAGGTATTATCGAAGTTTGGATTAGGCCGATAGGCTCGCCCTTTCAAAGTATTGCGGATTAGACGGCGGTGGAGCTTCAGCCTGGGCTTGCATGAATTGTCACGGCGTGGAATTTGGTTTTGTGGATGCGATGAGGAGGAGAGACATGGTAGTGATGGGAGTAAATTATATTAGTTAGTTGGAGAAAGGAGGAGTGGAATGTGAAAATATTGGAGCGGGTACTGCGAGGGTTTTAGCTTTCATGGTCGTCTTCATGATTAGGGTATATGGTTCTTATTATTTTTCAACATGCACTTAACCTCGCAATGTTCAGTAGTGGCGCTTGGGTAGTAATTTGGTCAACACTTGATTTCTCTTCTTCTCTCCTCGTCGCTTGGTTGTTTGCATCAAAGTTACTGTTTTATTATGGCTATTTTTTTCTGGAGAAATCTTCGATTTGGGTAAATATCTGCTGTTGGTTTTATGTTTGTTTCTCTGAAGATATTTTCTCACTAATTTCATGCATACTTTTGGATTGCAGAACAGGTTCAGTTAGGCCAATGTCGAAAGTGTGGAGAGCAGCACGTGCTGCTTATTTGCAGCGGTCAGTTCATATTTCACTTCTTGCAATTGCTTTTTACACAGAAATTGAGGGCTTTCGTGCAATACATTTTTACTAGTCAGTTTAGGCGATGGGGTCATACCCAGATGTAACTGCCAGAAGCTTATTTTGTTGGTTGTCTTATATGCAACTAAAGTGATGAATGTTGTTAGCGCGCATTTCTGTTGTTATCAGCATAAATGACAGTTCTTTTTAAAGGTGGTTTCCCTGATTGTGAAGAAGTTTTGCTCTCAGAATATTAACGCGTTATTAATTGACAGCATAAAACATCTGAGATATAAAGCCCATGACATTTTTGATAATTCTTTGCAGAGCCGGGAGAAGCTCTGGGCAAAGAGTTATCAGTGGAGAGCACCCACATAGAGCACCTAAGTCGACGCCGTCAACGGTGTGCAGGCTTGGGAGTGGTACATCCAGCCAGACCAGACTCGGGTATAATCTGTGGGTGCCAGAGCAAACTGTCTTCCGTTCTTTCTCCACACAAGTTGAGTCAGATCCGAGAGTAGAGGAAGGAAAATCAGAAGAAACATCCATTGCTGAGACTGAGGCAGATGACCAGACCGACGAGCTTGATATTGGAAAGGCAGTAGAAGGTGAGCTGCAGCAATCTGGTTCTGGATACGAAGAATGGGATCAAGAAAGGATCAAAAGCCAGCAAGCTTTGTGGAAGAAAATAGACGGTATGAAACAGGGACCGCAGAAGTCGGTTGTACCTATGATCTTGGAATGGTTGAACGAGGGATACACTCTTGACAAGCGAGTGCTTGTTACTATATTGATTCGTCTTAGGCGCCGACAGCGGTACAAACAAGCCATGGAGGTGATAATCTTGTTTGACTTGCGCTACTGTCTTTTAGGGAAGTTGCTTTGTGATTTTTATTTCGTCCTGCTTCTGAGCCTGATGTTTCTTTAAGAGTCGTCATGCAATTCACTTCCAGGTCTTGCTAATTTTTGTTTTCACTATCTTGATGTTGTGAGTGTTCAGCTTGTCTAACAGTTGCGTTATTTCCTGCAGATATCCGATTGGATGTCAGAGGAGGAGGATATTAAGTGGGAGTTGGCAGACAACATTGTTCGAATTGATCTCAAGGCTAAAATGAAACAGTTCACTGTCGCGGAGCAATTGCTGGAAAATTCCCCTCCTGAGTTCAAGACAGAGCTTGCTTACCACACTCTTTTGAAGAATTACGCCGACCATCAAATGGCACACAAAGCTGAGGCTTTGTTGGAGAAGCTTAAGAGCACGGGCCTCCTCACACTCCCATTTTCTTTCAATCAGATGATGCTGCTGTACAAAAGGAAGGGGATGGAGCACAAGCTACCGGAAGTGTTGGAGGAAATGAAGGCATTGGGAGTTCCTAAGGATGTTTACACCTACAATATTTTGATGGATGTGAAAGCTAGGAGTGGCGACATCGAGGGGATGGAAAAGATCTTTGCGGAATTAAATGCCGACGAGAATGTGAAGGCAGATGCCGCTACGTTTGGTACCCTGGCGACCTCCTGTGTTCATGCTGGATTATTAGATAAAGCTAAAGGTTATCTGAAGGAGATGGAACAAGGAGAGGTTTTTAGAAATCGCTCTGCGTATGATATTCTTATATCACAGTATGGCGCTGTCGGTGATCTGGAGGGCGTTGAACGGGTTTGGGAGAAAGTAAAGACCGGCCCAATTGTTACGAACAGGAGTTATATCACAGTTATTGAGGCGTTTGGAAAGCTTGGTATGGTGGAGAAGGCGGAGGAGTTATATGAGGTTATGAGCAAATCAAAGGGGCTGATTCTTAGCCGGCAGTTCAACGCTTTGCTGAGTGCATATTCGAGAAAGGGTTTGATGGACAAAGCCGAGAAGCTTATCGAGACCATGGACAAACTGGGTCGAAAGAAGAATGCTATTACGTACCACCACCTAGTGACAGGATACTTGAAGACGGATCAGCTTGACAAGGCATTGGCAGCAATGAAAGAAGCACAAGGAGACCCTAAACAGGGCCGGAGCAAACCGTGGTTTGAGACTCTGGTGGCCGTATTGGATGCGTTTGCGGAAAGAGGGAACGTGGTCAATGCTGAGAAACAGTTCCAAGATATCAAGAAAGCCTACCCAAGACCTAACATTCAGGTTTACAATATACTCCTGAAGGCATACATCAACAGTCGTGTGCCAGCTCTTGGATTCTTGCAACGCATGTCAGCCGACAGACTCGTCCCCAATGAAGAAACCCTGAGTCTATTAAGGCAACAAACAGGAGTACGAGAGGAAACTCAAGCCGCTGTTGATGCCTTCTCTCAACCTGAAGTCGCTGCTTGAATGTAATCGAGACATTTCGTATCCTGCCAGAGCCGTTATGCGTCTACAAGCATGAGCTGATTTGCCTTTCTAGCTCTGGAAAGGCAGGATTTGTGCCAACTTCATCAGGACTGCATGGCCAAGCCTAGTTTCTGGAGACATGAAGATCTTTTGGCTGCATGGAAGATATTTCCCACCCTGTCGTTATGCAGTCTTTGAATGAGGAGCGGCCCTGCTTGTGAGATAGCTCGCTTGTCAGGTACGCACACAGATGATTTTAGGATTAGCATTTGGCTACGGTAGTATGGCTTAGACCAAGCTATACCAACAGGCAAGCATATCAGTCAATTTACCCCAAACCTTGGGACCTTTGCCTGTAGTATTTTTGGAAGGCCTAACTTCTCATTTGCTTATTCCGAGGTAATGGGACGATCAGATTTTGTTCAGCTAGGAGTCATTACAGAGATGCTTAGAGAGCGGGCAAGGGTGTGTACGTTTCAATTGGATGTTCTTACACACCTATTTTTCTTAGAACTTAATATTCTATACAGATACTGGATCCCCTTTCCATAAGAAAATAGTACACTCTGAAATTCATCTGTCCTCAACACCTGCTGTTCCTTGATTACCATCTTTGTTTCATTGCTGGTTACACACGGAGTGTTTACGATAAATGCAATTGGACTGACTGTAGATTCCTTGAATCGTTTGGACGTTACAGATTGCAACTGCTTTTGGTTGACTGGAATCATCTGGTAGTCTCCACAAAGAGACGCTTCATATCTCCGTCTATTGTCCTTGCTCGCACATATTCTAGCATTTGAAGTTGACTCGTTCCTTCCATTTGGACACAGGTTGGGTGTCTTTGTAATTGCCAACAGCCATTCTTTAACACTGTCGCCGATGACTCTTCTCAAACTTTGCCAATTTAGCTCAACTGTTAATGTGGGTAGAGTTGGTATTCTGTACTACTCTGTACTGTAGATGGATGACAGTGATTGAATGCCACGGTGTAGTGTCCATGCTCATTGCTTGCTGCTGAGTGCTGCGAAATCTTAAATGAGCAAGGAAAATTCAATATTGACTCATGCCAACACGTGCAGAGACGGTCATCCCACGCCACGATTCACCAAAAGTGATTAATATCGTGATTTCTTTTAATTCAGAAACTGTTGAATATCATTTATCACGGGCCTGGCAACACAGAACTGCAGTGCAGGGCACTCTCAGTTTACATCCCCCTTCACGTCAACAAACTCATCATTGGTGATCTGGGGTTTATGATAGAAGCACTCTAGGCCATCACTTCTTTAAAACCAAATTGTAGAGTAACTTACCTCTAATGCCACTTTGCACTATTTTCCAAAATCACTACATCTTTTTACCGGTATTCACGAAAATGTAACCCATCAATGGCATGCTAAGCATTAAGGAGAAATAGTTGCCGGTTGAATCCCTAAGGGACCGAAGGTATTTTTAATTAATTTGAAATAATTCACTTTAACAATACATCTTTCCAAAAAAAAAAAGTAAGAGTTTCTTATGTCCGTTAAAAGTCATCTTAAATAGAGTTACGACCCAAAATGAGTTGCAAAGAGTTTTAGGGAATTATGAGTGGGATTTAATAAACCATATTTTGGATATAGAAAACCCAGATAACCAAAGTTACATAACAAAATACTTTTCACTTTCAAAATTATAATAACTATAATATTCCTCATGAAAACTTTCTTCCAGTGCAATCAAAATATTTTTCTATCTATGGCTGGTCCAAAATTAGTCGCATCCCCTCAAATCGGTGATAGGTGCTTGTACCTCATGACAATTGAAGCCCATAATTTTCATTGTTTGAAGCCCATAAATTTGACGTGATACTTCTGCTCCGAAATCTGACCGTGTTGCTATCAAAGCTACAGCTTCAAGGTCGCAGGAGGGCCGAGGCAATTGATCGAAATCGGAGCAGGAGCTGCCCAGCTGCTCACAAAAATGTGGAGCATGGCGCCACAGTGTGAAGAGGTGAAGTCGAAGGCAGCGTCACCGAAACCCGAGCAGCCAGAAGTTGGTGTCTGAAAGCGTCATCCACTGCACAGCGCAGAGCTGCACGGCGAGTACCACATGAGTGAAGCCAGAGAACAACCTCCAGCTGCAGGTGTAGACGTCGCAGGGGCAGGGGCAAGGGGGGTCTGGCATGAGCATGACAGGACTGCACTTCAACGGCATAACTTAGCACAGGCTCATCACAATGACGACAAGGCTCACTGACACTCCGCATGAAGCTGGGCAGCTGCCTGCCATGAATGACAACCTGGATGGTTCATCATCATGTGCACCAGGAATTCGTGCCAGTACTCGCCCATTGGCGCCAGGACAGTGGCGGAGTAAAAGGTTTAGTTATGAGATGTATAATGGCTGTGTGTTGATGTTTATGGATGTGGACGAGCAGCCTTTCATGCGCTGCAGGACGATGTGCTGCAGCTGGATCCAGTTGTGAGCTGCTCATGTAGTTCTCTGACTGGCTGGACAATGAGAGATCCAAGCTCTCGAGACACATCATCAGATTCCTAGATAGCCGTCTGTGGTGTGCATGTGGTGGAGGTGCAGTTGTGGTCGAGGATTGGAGTGGAAAGTTTGGTGCGAAGTTCGGAGTGTGAGGAATGGAGCTCAAATAGGGAGTTTGAGTGAGAGAAAATGTTGTGAGGTTTTGTTTGGTGGTGAGAGACGGAGTAGCGATGGCTGCGAGAGTGGCCCATGTTGTCATGTTGGTCTTGTGTTTTGTGAATGCAGGGAGCGTGGTGTGTGTACAGCAGAGGAACCCAGATGGACGCCATAGCTACATGGGGCGTCAGCTGAAGCAAGCAGCTCCTGGTGGAGGCAACAGCGTGACTATCACGGAGGCTTGCGCTGCTACTCATTTTCCAGCTTCGTGTCTGCAAGCGTTGAACGGGGATCCTCGTTCTGCCTCAGCTGTACCACGTGAATTGGTGGCCATTGCAATAGGGGTAGCCCATAGCTATGCAACCACCTCGGAAGCGGATGCTGCCACTTTGGCAGCTCGAGTGGGTGGTGCAGGGAATGTGAACCTCACCTCCGTTTCCAGAATGTGCAGCGAGGTGACCGACTTGGCTTCATTCCACATCCAGAACTCGCAGAACGCCGTCAACGGCCCGCTGCTCAACGACGTGCAGGCATGGCTGAGTGGAGCCCTCACATTCACTACCGATTGTAGCGCCGGCTTGGGTCAAGTGTCCTCTGTGTTGCCCTTTGTGGGAGAGATGAAGGGCCGCTTGGACGCTTCCCAGGAGATGATTAGTAACGCCCTGGCCATGACCGATGCGCTTGTGAACTATGGTGCCAACACTGCGTTGTGGAAGCCGCCTCCTCTTAGTAAGGACCAGATGTTATTCGAGGATGCTAGCTTTGCTCTGAAACATGACCTGCACTCTGCAAAAAAGCTGCCGCACTGGCTCTCAGCCAGAGACCATAATCTCCTGAGAGGACGTCTTGATGTTGCTCCTTCTGTCACTGTGGATTTGGCTTCACCGTTCTCTAGCATTCAACGTGCAGTAGACCTTGCTCCCGACTGGAGTGGACCGAGGTAAGCTTGTACTCTTGCCTTCTTTTGGTCATAAAATCTGTGACATTGCTCAGTGCAGGGGTTCCTATACTTTGAAACTTCTCGGCATAGAGTAGAAGGTGTTATTAAGAAACTTTGAATGTTCTGCAGAATTTGCGTTTCTTCCAGCTTAATTCTTACATGCAAGTCCAAAACTTAGTTATTTTCGAATTCTCATTTTGGTATTCTATGTTACTGAAGTTTGTATGAATCGTGAAGTGGAGTACAATCCTTTGATGATTTGTTAATCCCTTATACCTTTAAGGAATTAATATAGTGAACTGTGTGGAACCGCACTTGGAAACAAGTTGTTCTCAGCGCCCAAACCTTAGATGTAAGCCTGTGTTCTGAAAATCGGTTTTATGGGAGCTAGTTTTATAATTACTTATGATTTTGTGTCGGATGTAGATATATTATTTACATCAAGGCTGGAGTCTACAACGAAGTTGTGAGAATCCCCAAGCACAAGACTAATCTCATGTTTATGGGAGACGGATCTGACAAGACAATCATTACAGGCAGCATGAGTGATTCACAAGTGGGCATGATCACCTGGGCAACTGCTACTGTTGGTTAGTGCTATCCATTTCCCTGTCTTTCAAAACATCTAATGATAAAGCAATATCGTTCAACAAGTTGTTGAAATGAGATTGAGGTTGTAAATATACTCTGTTCTGTAGGTTTTGTAATACTCACAATTTTTCGACAGTTCACTGATGATAGGAGTTGATTCATGGATTTTGATGCAGCTGTGAGTGGGCAAGGCTTCATTGCCCGTGGCATAACTTTCCAGAATACAGCAGGCCCTGATGGACGACAAGCAGTGGCCTTGAGAGTAAACAGCGACCAGTCCGCTTTCCAAAGCTGTGCAGTCGTGGGATATCAGGACTCTCTTTACACACACTCGTTCCGGCAGTTTTATAAAGATATGTATATTTCAGGAACTGTTGACTTCATTTTCGGAAACTCGGCTGCCGTCTTCCAAAACTCCCAGTTAGTAGTGCGTGTGGGAGCACCAGGGGCCACCACTAGTACGCTTACAGCTCAGGTGACACACAAATACTCTCCTATTAGACAGATTTGTATTTTCCATTATGAAATCACACGAGGTAGTTACTAGTAGGTACTATATCGTTTGAAATATTTTCCTGCTTGCATGTTTTGCATCTAAACAATTTTTATCTCCACTGTTATATGCTGGTGAGGCTAAGTTGTTTGATGGAACTCATCATATGTCCATTATTTTGATTTTGCAGGGTAGAACAGATTCTGGTCAAACGACTGGCCTCGTCTTTCAAGACTGCGCTATCACTGGCACTCCTGAATACTTAGCCCTTTTCCAAGCCAATCGACAAGCACACCAGGCGTTCCTCGGAAGACCTTGGAAAACATTCTCTCGAACTGTTTTCATCAGGACCTACATTGACCAGATCATTGATCCCTCCGGTTGGTTGCCATGGAACGGCAACTTCGCTCTTTCGACCCTCTTTGCTGCAGAGTTTGGAACCTATGGCCCTGGTGCAGCGAACTTGAACAATCGTGTCACCTGGTCGAGTCAGCTCACAACACCTCAAGCGCAGGCATTTTCTATCAGCAGCCTTCATTCAGGGCCCGTCTTGGCTACCCGCTACCGGAATTCCATTTACCCCATGACCACTATTTTCAAAGTTTTATTCAGTTTAGAAGATGCTGTGGTTGCAAGAGAGAATTTACTAATGGGAGGAAGATGATCATAGCAGATGCCATGATCACTTACACTGGAGGTAACCTTTCAGGGTATGTTTTATGCTTAGATATAATGTGAGCATCCTCAAGCTGCAAGAAGCTTACGGTATCGATATGTTTAGCTCAGGTAGATGGACCAAGCTCATTATCAAGCACCTGGACTGTAGTTGTTCCAAGATTCTCAATCTGCGGAGGTGGGTTCAGAGGTGGCCAAGTCACTTGTGGATCATCACAGCGCTGCTAGCTGCAACTATGAGGAACGCCTGCGCATCATCGGCTCGTTTGTAAGCTCTTCCCATTCAAGCTGACTTCACTCAACTGGGACAATGCCAGAAGTCCCTGTACCAATATGCCATCATCCGAGGACAAGGGTTTCTCATTATTCTTTTAGCAGCTTGTGCACGTAGTAGGACAAGTGGGATAGTAGTCTGTAGGTATTCATTGTGTACGTGTTTGGGAGTAGTGAGTTAGATCATATTTGTACATCGGCTCTTGACTGACTGACGACTTTGTCGATCAAGGTACTTACTGTCATTTTATTGTTCAGCAGTCTTCCGGACGATGTTGTTTCTTGTTCACTGTTATCCAAGATGTGAATGGCAAGGTGTTTCTTTTTCACTGTTATTGTACAAGTCACATAGGACCTTGACCAACTGCAAATCGACTGAAAGTAAAAGACTCTCAACGAACATTCACTCCAAGAATGTCAGTGACCACACTCAACCATGAATGATGATTAATATACGCACGCATTCACGCATAGCTCATTTCACAACTTTACATACGGTAGTGGCCAAATGCTTCATTGCATTCCAAGGCTGTTCAATTGCTTTTGGTTTCCACATCAGCTCGAATCCTTTTCGCGATTCCAAGAAAAATTCTACTCTCAGTGACCAAAGTGTTGATAGTTGGTACCTCTACCTGGCACATTCTGAATCAGTATCCAAATATTAGACCATGAGATCTCCGAGGTCCAGTAAAATTAGTGACAAAATAATCGGTGTAGACGGCTCCATAGTTTCTTTAATGGGTAATCATGACAGAGTATGAAAAACTGATCACCTAATGTCAAAATGACACAAAGAATGAGAGATTCTCAATATATGATCAATTACTCTGGTATCACGTCTCCGAGATCGCGTAACAGGTCGCCCAACCCTCCGGCGTCTACCAACTAATGCTTCAGAGAGACAATCTACAGCCTCGTCAATGGTATCTGCGGTCAAATCCAAATCATGGCCAGCGAATGCTGATGTTTGGTTTAGCTCTCGCAGGAGTTGTCCAGCTGCTGCAGCTGTGCATGTCTTTTCCATTGATGGCTGAGGACTGCACAATTGAGCATTTTTATCATGTGAGATCCCTATACCTACTATAATGAATAGAGACCAATAACCGGAAAACACCAAACATTGTCCTGGTTCTGGAACTTTAAGGATCTGGTAGAATTCCTGATAGTTCATATATTCCATTTGATTTTTTAGTACCAGAAAGCTCCGCATATATATCTGGTTACCAACCCAATAAATGACATTCTTGTTGTGAAGGGAAAGCAGGGTGTTGGCACATACCGAAGACCATGAATGGAGGAGAATTCATCAGGTGAAAGCGCTAGGCATGGCATTCCTCTCCCTTCCCAGACAGCGGACGCTCGTTCCTACAGATAGCACCACTAATTATCATCAACACCATTTACGTATTATATTTCGACTGTATCTTTATTGGACAGGACAGACGAGG